>JAMKQA010031996.1:0-15107 GCA_024699735.1 Posidonia australis
TTTTAAATGGATTTGATCAGATTTTATTTAATTAGGGTTTTTATTAGGGTTTTATGGGATTTTGGGTGGATTTTAATTGGATTTTGTGGTTTATGGGTTTTATTTATTAAATTAGGGTTTTATTGGATTTTTAAGTGGATTTTGACGGGATTAAGTGGGCTTAGGTTGATTTGTTGGATTTTGGGTTTAATTGGGTCAGGTGGGCTAGTGTGGACCTAATTGGGCTTGTGTGGGCTAGGATTTTTGTGGTTGCAACCAGAGCATCATTCGGAGGAGCCCGTTGCCAAGTGACTTCAAAATCAGGGTGTCTACATACACAATAGGCTTCAAAACAGTAACACTTGTCCAGGAATAAAATTCATAAAATGTAAATAATTACAAAAATGAATTTTACGGGTGTTACATCCTAACCACCTTAAAAGAAGATTTCGCCCTTGAAATCACTAGGAGAAAAGATACAGGTACTGGGCTAGGATGGCTTCCTCATGTTCCCACGTGGCCTCCTCGGCTCCATGATGTCGCCACCACACCAAAACCAACAGAATCACCTTGTTCCACAGCACCTGCTCCTTACGGTCAACAATCTCGACGACATCCTCTGCAAAGGACAGATCTTCCTGGAGTCCTTCTAGCTGAACTGGGATCACATGAGAAATGTCAGCCAGGCACTTCCTCAACATGGAGACATGGAACACGTCGTGCACAGATGACATCTCTAGTGGTAGATTCAACAGGTAGGCAACCTCACTGATCCTCTAGGTGATCTGGTACGGGCCAATATAGTGAGGACTCAGCATGCCATGCCTCCCTAACCTCATGACGCCTTTGGTCGGCGATACCTTCAGAAACACATAATCTCCCACCAGAAACTCCAGCGGTCTCCGACTCCTGTCGGCATAGCTCTTCTGCCGACTCTGTGTAGCCAACAGCCTGCTACAAATCAAATCCACCTTGTCCGCATACAACTGCACAAGCTCAGGACCAATCAACTAACGCTCGCCCACTTCGCTCCAGCAAACCGGTGATCTACATGGCCTACTGTACAAAGCTTCGTACGGCGCCATCCCGATGCTCAAGTGATAGCTATTGTTGTAGGCGAACTCAATCAGTGGCAAATGGTCCTCCCAACTCCCCTGAAAGTCTAAGGCACATGCTCTGAGCATATCCTCCAGCGTCTGGATAGTCTTCTCTGTCTGACCATCCAACTGAGGATGAAATACTGTGCTATAGTTGAGCACAGTGCCAAAGGCCTCCTACAGAGTTCTCCAAAACTTTGAGGTGAGACTCGTGTCTCTGTCCGACACGATGGACACTGGAACACCATGCAACCTCACCACCTCAGAGACATACAACTCCGCCAAGCGGTGCATCAGAAGCTTCACCCGAATGGCCAGGAAGTGAGCAGACTTCGTTAGTTGGTCCACGATAACCCACACAGTGTTGTTCTTTCTCTGAGTCCGCGGCAAACCAGTCACAAAGTCCATCATGATGTGTTCCCACTTCCACATAGGAATATCCAATGGCTGCAAGGTCCCTCCAGGTCTCTGGTGCTCTGCCTTGTCCAATTGGCAAGTAGTACATTTCGCCACATGGTCAGCAACATCCCTCTTCATACCAGGCCACCAAAAATTCTGCTTCAGATCTCGGTACATCTTCGTACTCCCAGGATGAATGGTGTACCTGGACCGATGCGCTTCATCCAACAACCTCTGCCTGGCCTCCTTATGCTGGGGCACATACAAACACATATCATACCTCTGCTATCCATATGCCCCAACAGAGAAATGAGGCTCTCCACCAGCCTTCAGCTTCTCAAGCACAGCTTGAACAAACGGATCCAACTGCTGACAGGCGACAATAAACTCTAACAGCTTTGGGTGAATAGACAAGTTGGCCACCTAGGCACCAACCGTTCCCCGAGCTTGCCACTTCGGCCTGCAGCTCACCAGATCCTCCAACATGATCCACTCTTTGACCATCAGGCTCGCCATCACGTGCATACGCCAACTTAAAGCATCAGTGACCACTTTGGCCTTGCGAGGATGGTAGGACAGGTTGAAATCATAGTCCTTCAAATACTCCACCCAACGGCGCTGCCTCAGGTTGAGGTCCCTCTGCATGAAATTATACTTCAAGCTTTGATGATCCATGAATACCTCAAACTGCTCCCCATAGAGATAGTGCCGCTAGAGCTTGAGAGCAAACACTACGGCAGCCATCTCCAAATTGTGGGTCGGGTAGTTCTTCTCATGATCCTTTAGCTGGCGTGAAGCATATGCGATAACATTGCCATGCTGCATCAGAACACACCCTAACCCAACACCACTGGCATCACTAAACACAGTGAAGCCACCACTTCCAGAAGGCAGAGCCAACACAAGGGTAGAAACCAGACGTGACTTCATCTCTTGGGAACTCGCCTCATAGTTCTGGTCCAAGCAAAAAGGAACTCCCTTCGTGGTCAACTCTGTCAAAGGCATGGCTATGGAAGAGAAATACCTGATGAACCTCCTATAATAGCCTGCCAGACCTAAGAAACTCCTAATCTCCAACACAGTCCTGGGTCGCTCCCAACTACTCACTGCCTCAACCTTGGTAGGGTTTACTCTGATGCCTTTTCCAGAAATCAAATGGCCAAGGAACATGACTTCACTCAGCTAGAACTCACACTTGGAGAATTTGGCATACAGCTGATGACACCTCAGAGTATTCAAAATTGCCCTCAGGTGCAAGGTGTAAGTCTCAACATCAGGACAATAGACCAGCATGTCATCAACAAAAAGCACAACGAACTGGTCCAGGAAAGGACTGAAAATCCTGTTCATCAGATCCATAAACGCAACTGGTGCATTAGTCAAGCCGAAAGGCATGACCGTGAACTCGTAATGCCCGTACCGTGTCCATTAAGCAATCTTATGAATGTCTGGGTCTCGGATCCTCAACTGGTGATATCCTGACCTCAGATCAATCTTCAAGAACACTGATGCAGACTGCAACTGGTCGAACAAGTCATCAATGCGGGGCAGGGGATACTTGTTCTTCACCGTGATTTGGTTCAACATCCGATAATCTATACACAGTTGGAGCGAACCATCCTTCTTGCGGACGAACAAGACAGTGCTCCCCACGGAGACACACTCCGCCTGATAAACCCCTTGTCCAGCAACTCTTGCAACTAAGTCTTGAGCTCTTGCAATTCCGCTAGCGCCATGCGATAAGGAGGTTTCGACACAGCACCAGAACCGGGGACTAGATCGATCGAGAACTCTACTTCCCTGTGAGGTGGCATACCAAGGAAATCGTCAGGGAAAACGTCGGGATATTCACACACCACAGAGATGTTGTGAACACCCAACTCAGGAGAAGTGGAGGTAACTATACTGGCTAGATACCCCACGCAACCCCTGACCAATGGCTTATAAGCCTTCATAGTTGAAATGACAAGCCTAGGCTCACCCTGACACCCACCTTGCACAAAGAAAGACCCATCCTCAGGAGACTTAAAATAAACTCTCCTTTGAGCACAGTCGATCAAAGTGAATTGCTGTGCCAACCAATCCATGCCGAGTATCACATCGTACTCCTGCATGTCCATCACGATCAGGCTAGCGCCAAACTCTTTGCTGTTCTGCGTCAAGTCGACAGACCGTAGATACCTCCATGCCAAACTATGCTCCCTCAGCGGCGTCACCACGCTTAGATGAAAGGCTAGTCTAGCTGGTCTCTCTCCTGACTCCGCCATGAAAGACTCAGAGATAAACGAGAAAGAGCTCCCTGAGTCAAACAACACTTTGGCCATCCAGCTAGCCACAATAAAAGAACCTGATGGCCAAACAAAACAACACCACACATCCATACAATCTGGCAGATGTCCAGATTACAAGGAGATTACAACATATCTTAGAGGGTTACAAAACCAACTATTCATCCTTACCCTCAACAACATCTCCCGAAGACCTAGCCCCTAGAGCTGCGATGGTGAACACTAGCCCCTTACGACCACAAGAAGGCATCCTACTAGAGAAAGGCAAAGTACCTGCACCACAGACAAAGCAACAACCAGAAAACCATGGCGAGAAATCAAGTGCAAACTCTACGATGCATGCAAAACCTATGGAGTCTCTAGACCAGACACCCTAGGTGTAGTGCAACTGAGTGAACCTGGAGCTCTAATACCAAAACCTGTCATGCCCCAAATTTTCCACATTAATTTAAAGCAATTAAATTACAGGAAATTAAGCAAACAATAAATATCTAACTACCAGTAACCTGTGTGTGCGGCTAGGAGACTCCAGACTATATGCACTACGCTAAACGTCTGCATGCCTACACCTGCAAACCAAAACACGAGGAAAAAATGTATGAGTGACAAAAGTCACCCAGTATGCACTCCGAGGAAAACCACGGAAAACAAAACTATAATCAATTTTTCCTTTTAAATTCATTTCACAAACCTTTTTCTCAAAACCTTATAAAGCAAGCCCACACCGGCCATAACTATAACTGGGGCGCTACTAGCCAAAGCCATAAGCAAAGGCCCTCAATGGTCAATACCACACATAGTGAGTTGGGAAGCCCCAACGCCAGGCAACCAAACTCTGGCCACACGCAGTCCATCAAGGAGTGACCCCGACGTTCTACACTACCACGGTGAAGCCACAATGCGTAGGAGTGATCACCGTCTCGCGATTCTCCCACCTGGAGAACCCTCACAAAGCCATCCCCTCTTTAGGAAGGTTGTCCTGTCTCTCAAGACGTTACCAACTACAGGGCACGTGTCCCACGCACATTGGCCACCACAGGGTCAGCCTCTTCACGGCGTCCACTACACATGGTGCTCAGGAGAGAGTGGCATACCTCCACACCCGACGATACCCGAGCCTTAGTGCTCATAGTGACAGCAGGAGTATCATACCTCTCCGTCATGCCACGAAATACCTCAACCTGTGGACCACAGCCCTAGCCTTGAGACGACAGTTAAGGAGTCTCATACCTCCAAGACCTGACGCCCCTCAGCCTCAGGTATCTCGGCCCCTGACCAAAACCAGGGAGTCATGCCCGACCACCCGCGAATGTCATCACATTACCTGGTCCCGACGACACGATCCCACACTGTCTCGGCCCGCACAAAGAAAACCGAGAAAACATTTTTCCAAAATAGGCCAACTATTTCTTTGAAATCCATTTCCAAAACCATTTTCATATCTTTGAAAATTCTTCCAAAACCTCGGCAAAGCGACGCGTTTGGTGTCCTAGGGGACCACCACTGACGACCCACAATCCCATCTCTTGGGGACAAAACACAACAATCTAGAAAGCCCTTAGAAAACACATTTTATAAGCATATTTGGGCCCAGAATCGGCATGCCGAAAATAGGTCCGATATGCCGAAAATCCCTGGTTTGATAAATCGATCTGGATCGATCAACCGAATCAAGTCAACGGTCAACACATAGGCCAAATTCAGTATACAGAAACTGGTTTGATCGACCAAAATCTTCTGATTCAGGCGACTGTCCAAAATTAGACGATCGAATTTCAACCAGAGGACCTAATCTGACAAAAAAACGGCATACCAAAATGGTTCGGTATGCTGAATTCTGCGAAAAACAGAAAACAGCCCAAACCCTACTGTCTGAAATCTCCCCAACTAAGACCTCCGATCGAACCCCCTAAACAAGGACCAAAAATCTTGCATGAAACATAAGATGTAGACCCTCGAGTCTACTCCAAATCCCAACAAACAAAACTAAAATCCATTCACTATGCATCAAGATATAAAATCGGAAAGGCAGAAGGGTCAAAAGGACCCAATACGCACCAACCGCCATAATTGCCAATAAATTCACCATAAATTCTCGTAAAATCACAATAAATTCTAGGAATGTAAATTTACCTATATTCCATGCAATCCTTGCATTTTCTACCAATTCCATGCTCTCTATTACATGACGTGGAGATGAGTACCTGAAAATTGTTTTCGACGATCTCCGACCGACTCTGGCGAACTCCGGCGACCACGGCCTCATCACAACCCCGAGGACGCTCCACCCAAGATCCACGCACCACCCGAGCCACCGCAGCCCTCTGCTTCTCTCCCGTAATCTCCCTCTCTAGGCACGTGATGCAAGAAATAACAGGGGAGACGAGTGGAAGGAGAAGGGGAAAAGGAGAAGAGGGTGGAGGAGGAAGAGTGCAGAGGAAGAAAGGAAAGGTGGGGAAGGAGGGAGACGCACCCGAGGAGGAGAAGGAAAGAAGAAGAAAGAAGGAGGAGACGGCGATGAGCGGCGGAGGAGTGCGGTGTGGCTTATAAATCCTACGCATGCAGTAGCTGGGAGCGTGCTCACCTACACATCTCAGCCACCGGCACACCGCACGAGCAACCAACCTCTCCGCCCAACCACCAGCCACAACCAACGGCCCACGAATGCGGGCCCCACACTTGGGCCCCACACGGACCCACACCCGGGCCCCACACACATAGTGCCACAATACATAGTGCCAACCACGCATAGGGGCACGCGAATAGAAGCCGGCCCACGAGGTCCAAGCCTAAAAGCACAAAACCACACAACAAGCCTTAGAACAGTAACACTCGTCTAGGAATAAAATTCATAAAATGTAAATAATTACAAAAATGAATTTTACGGGTGTTACAGCCCCCAATGTGAGGCACACCAAGCAGGCTAGCAACATCCTCCACCAAGATAGTCATTTCACACCAACCAAGGAAAAAGGTTTGAGTTTGATGGTGCTAGAATGCACACAGAGCATGAAGCAATGCCCAATTTGGAGCAATGTCCAACAAAACCAGAAGCCCACCAAAAGACATACAAGCTAGAACAAACCTCTTTTCTTTAGCCCTAGGGACCAACTCTTTCACCGAGGGAGAATCGTAGGAGAAGTCACGATCAAACCAGGGCATTCTAGTGAAGTTGGTGAGTTCTTGAAGATAATGATATAAGGCCAATTACCAAACCAAAAAAAGAGAAGAGAAAAGTCAAGATGAAAGAAAAAAACATACCTTTCCTGCTTGAATTGAGGGACATCATATGCCCCTCAATTGCTTCAAGAGGAGTCATAATCCTCGTACTATGATACATGGGAACATTAGGAATCAAAACAGTGGCCATGAAGACAAAGGAGGGATGAAGAAACACAAGCAAACAAGGATGAACATAAAGAGCAAGTATGGACACCGTGAGGGGGCCATGCCATACTTTTATATGCACAGGATGGAACGTCGAAGGCCCTCCTACATGGGCATTAAGAAAATCATAGAGCATTATGCAAAATTAGCCAAGAATTGGAAAGGAAATAAAGGACTCTGAGCTCGACGTGTTGTACACCCACACTGGGGCGTTCAACATTTTATGAGCAATAGGAAATGTTCAATGCCTATAGTTCTTTGAAGCATTGAATGCCTTCCACATTAGCGTTTAACACCTCTAGTGCTCTGAAGCATTGAACGCCTGCCATTTAGCGTTCAAAACCCATTGTGCTTTAAGCATTGAATGCCTGCCATTTAGCATACAACATTAAATGCCCCAGATTAACCATTAAATGCTTATCAATTTACTTAAAAGCTTGAACTTGGCTATGGCACTGATTTCATATTTTTTGGACTTCCGAGCTATCCACAATCACCTGTCATGACTTTCATCAAGTTAAAGGCTCGTTATGCGATGACGACCATGGAAATCGGTTTTAGAGTGTGCAGGTGAAACCTGTCTTCATAGCTTTGTTGTTTATATATTATTACACATCAATAAGCTTGTTTCGAGTTGATTTCAATTAAAAACCATTATTTTGGGTATTACTCAAGGCATTGGTCACTTTAATTCATTTTTAACTTAGAGAAAAGTAAGGAAAAAGAATTATTTAACAAGATTGCTAAGTGTGTAGGAAATTCCCATTTCATTTATAAATATAATCGTTCTACAAGATCACCAGGGCATACCCTTGAGGTACAAGTACAAAAATGGGAAAAGCAAGCTACTATAACTAAGGGGTGCTCTTGCCCTCACCCTTTGGAGCTAAAGGAGGGGCCACAGGAGACTGGCGAACTGAAGTGATTGAAGCAGCCCAAGAGACAGATCGCAAGTGGTGACTACCTAAATGATGCCTTGGCTCGATGATCAGTCGGGGAGAAATCGAACGACCAGACTCGACGCTGCCCTCATAAGCATGGCACTTGTAGTGCTTTACCTTGCCCTCAAGCTGAGCCATAATATCTTGATTGGCTCTCAAGGTCTACAAAGATAATGGAAAAGTAGTTAGCATGGTAGGAATTAAGAAGGCAAGACAAACATAGCCTTACTGTCTGGGCTCTGGCTAGCTATCGTCTCGACTCGAGCACCTCCAGGGATGGGTCAACTGTTGTAAGAGCCTATGGCTGTGCAGATAGCCTGGTGATCTCAGTGGCTTTCTCCTTTACAAGCTAATGAGCATAATCCAAGTCCACAATTGTCATCTACATTTTGTTGTTCTAGCTCCTGGATCCAAGAAGCCTAGGAAGCAACAGTCCCCCCATGCTCCTCGAGCCCCTCTATAGAGCTAGCAAAGATGAAATCGCCAACCTATTTTTTCAGCTCACTCTCCAAATATGCCACCTACGAGTAACTTCATTAGCACCAAGGGAAATGAAGTCATATGCCATAAAAATAATTATAGCTTGTGTTGGAGTCGAGAAATCTCCTCTGAGTGGCTAGGAGGAGGGGCTGCATAGGTCGAGGGTTGCAAAAAATGATAGAAAGCCAGAAGTTAGATTCGATCAGCAAAAAGCTATTAAATGCTGACTAAAATCTAACCTGAGAAGCGGAGGCACGAAGTCACTCAAGCTCCTCCCTTAGACTGGCCAACTACTGGGACAGGCCATGCTCACATTGAGCCTGATCGTCAGTAGCCTTTAGCTATAAATAGAATTGAGTCAGTAAATAAGAATTATAAGGCTACAAATAAATAAAAGACTCACTGCAATCTCCATCTAGGTTCGATGGGACTACACAGCAACCAGTAGCTCTGGTTGAGACATCATAGCCTCACCACGGTTTGTTTCCCCCATAGGGAGGTCTAAGTGCCCAAAGAAGTGGGACTGGTGGCAAATCATCAAAGCAAAAAAATTCAGTATCCATCCACTCAGCCTACGCAACCTTGTCCTCAACAGTGGCATTAGTCGGAGTGGGTGACCCATGTCGAGCCCAGTTAAGGAGCTATAGGTTGTAGACATCGACCTAGTGGTGGGCTTGACCTCCATTGCCTCGAGTCTTGCACCAGACTCGGAAGGGAGTAGCCCGAGGCTGTATCTGGCAACGTCCCAACTAACACAATGCCCAGCTAATCTGCTAGAAATGGCAATGGTACCAACAGTGAATCCACATGTCTCGATTAAAAATAACTCTATCCTGAATGATCTTTGGAATGCCATCATGCTCCCCTTTGGCGTAAGGACACCATGTCACCTGAAAAAAAGAAAGAAAAGGGAACATTAGATTGCCAAGCATCAAAAGGGGAAGACAAGCAATTGGAAAATAAATTACTTGAGTTGGGACATGGAGCTTGAAAAGCAAACGACCAACATAGTAGTTGTTGTCTACAGACTCAAGGGCCTACTCAGCATCGGTCCAACTTCGACGACACCACACATCCACGGCCACTCCACGACCTCAGGGACGCCACTCCGGAGCTCCGCGCTCCACCACACACCGCCGCACGCCTCTGTCGACTCTCGAGCACACCGAACTGGGGAGAAGCGAATGAGAGGAAGAGGAACGAAACAGGGGAAGGGGGATGAGGGTGGGGGTGATTGGGGTGGAGTGAGAGGGAAGGAGAGTACGAATGACGGAGGAGAAGGAGATGGCGTGCTCGGGAAGAGGAGGGAAGATGCATGGAGAAAGAGGAGGAGAGGCAAGGTGAGTTGGTCGTGCACTGACGCGCATGAGCTTATAAAGTCATGTAATGCGGTAGCTGAACGCGTGCACAACTGCACATCCTGCCTAACCACATCCCGCACGAGCAAACCAAACCCACACCATCCACTCGCTCCCACCAACCGACCCACGAACACGGGCCCTATACAGACCCACACCCGGGTCCACAAGCACTGTGCCACAATGCACAGTAGCAACCACGCATAGGGACATGTAAACAGAAGTCAGCCAACGAGGCCCAAGTCCAAAAGCACAAAACTACACAAATGGGTCTTAGAACAGCAACACCTGTCTAGGACTAAATTCATTAAAATGTAAATAATTACAAAATAAAATTTACGGGTATTACAGTTGTGCTCGTCACCGCCACCGCCACTACTACATCAACACAATGACCCTACTTGACAATAGGAAAATATTCTAGACCATAGGAACGCACCAGAGATACAAGAGGGATTCAAGGGGTCCCATGCGGTGGGTGGTGGTGGTGGTTTGGGTTGCATGGTTTTGGAATTCCAATTGTTACAAAATCAAAATAAATTGTCAACCAGAATTGTTAGCAAGCTCTTGAAAATCATCATTGTTCAATGCAAATTGTTGAAGCACAATTGTTTAAACAACGATTATGTGGCGTGTTCATTTTGTTAACGGTTTAGATATTTAGTATTTCATCGGCTTAAAGGCCAGGTAAGAAACAGTGTCATAGTGCAAATATTACAAAGCCTCAGGCATAACAGCCTTAACAAAGTATCAAAATTATCACCAATGGTGGAGCAAATCGTAATGTAACACAAAAATTTTCTTCAGTAAAAGGCCAATGTCACTCTTCCAGATTCTCCATAATATTCTGAGAATCCTCTCCAAATGGAATTCTTGAAGAAGAAGGAATGGAAGGGAGAATGGAAGATTCCACAGGTTGTGAAGCCATGGCAGAAACAAAATGCAACATTTCCTCCTTCTCAAAACCTGTAACAAGATTTTCTACCCAGAAATTCATTAGAGAAATGATATCATAAATGATGAAAGAGTATGATCTTATTGAATTGCAAAAAACCCTATTATTCCTTTCTTTCCAAATCAACCAGAGAATGATTTGAAGTAACAATGTCCACCTAGAATAAGATAAATCAAATTTGAGATGTGGAGAAGACAAAAATAAATCAGCAACACAGAAATACCCAGGATAAAGATCAGATACCAAAAAGAAATCCCAAATATCCCTTGCAAATGTACAATTCAAAAACAGATAATTATTTTCACTATGTGCAGAACAAAATGTGCATAATGGAGTCCCAGACCAACCTCTCTTAAGCAAATTCTCTTTTATTAAATTCTTATTCTTAATAACTAACCATGAGAAAAGCTTAATTTTTAAAGGGGTATAACTCTCCTAGAGGCATTTATAAAAAACATTACGGAGACCCCCATCATTAAATAGTCTATAAGCTGCCTTCAAGAAAAGGAACAATGATTGGGAGGTAACCAGTTGAAGTTATCATCACTGATTTCCAAATTTAAGGATTGCATAATATTAACAAAACATTCTAGTTGAGATTGAAGCACAGTGCGGTTAAGTGAATCGCAGTGAGCTAGATTGAACAATCTGTTAAAATCTGTTAGAAAAAGATCCAAAGTTGCTCTCACAGATGCCTTTTTGAATCTAGCTGCACTGTATAATTCAGGCAAAGAGGAATTAAGAGGAATATCATTCCACCATTTTTGATTCCAGAACATAGTGTTAATACCATTACCAACAGTAGCAGTAGTAAAGCAGTTAAAAAAATTAAAGCCTTATTTAATGTGGCTCCACAGGGGGGAACAGATAGAAGTAGAAGAATTCAATATTGCTCCAGGACCCCTGTGCAAGTATCTTTCCCTAAGTATTAGTTTCCAAACAGGGTTGTGTTGATTAGAGAAAAATTGCCAAATTAACTTGATCTTTAAAGCTGCACTGAAATTTCTCAAATTAATTATTCCCCAACCATTTTGTTGTTTAGATCTACAAATGTTAGACCACTTGATTAAGTGCATCCCTTTATGATTAGGGGATAATGAGTTCCACAGAAATTTACTTCTTAGAGTATCTATTTTTTTCTCAATCTTTAGAGGCATATGAAGGTCAGACATATAATATGTGGGGATTGCTGATAATACAACATTAATCAAGACTTGTCTGCCCCCTAAAGTCAATTGTCTGGCCTTCCAAGAGGATAGTTTCTTGGTAATTTTCTCTATCACAGGAGCCCAACTATTAATAGTGGCTTTTTTAAAGTGTAAAGGCAATCCTAGATAAGTAATAGGGAGGTCAACCTTAGCACACCCCATAATATCGCATGAGGATAGCAGATCAGCCTGAGAGACCCCCACACCAATGAGTGATGAATTTTGAAAATTAATTTTTAGAGCAGAACATGTCTGAAAGAAGCATAATATTCTTTTGATATTAATCATGTTCTCAATATTATCAGGCAGGAAGAGTAGAGTGTCATCTGCATATTGCAGATTTACTACGGAAGGACCTTCATTGGTGAAACTAATCCCAGAAATTAAATTATTTCTCTTAGCTGCCTGCAACATGGCGTTCAAAACATTTGAAGCTGTAATAAACAGTAAGGGGGACAGGGGATCACCTTGTCTTAAACCATTTGATGCCCCAAAGAAACCTTTAGGAGATCCATTGATCAGAACAGAGAACTTTGCAGAAGTTATACACATTCGGATCCAAGAGATCCACTTGTCCCCAAAACCCATTCCAGAAAGAGAGTCTAACATAAAATTCCACTTTAGATTATCAAATGCTTTTTCAAAATCTATTTTCAGTAAATAACCCTTGGTGATAGAGGATCTCATAAAGTGTAGGGTTTCTTGCGCAACAAGAAAGCAATCCCCAATGGATCTCCTTGTCAAAAATGCACACTAAGATGCATCAATTACAGTGTTTAAAACCGGAGCCAACCTAGAAGCCAAAGTTTTTGTAATGATTTTGTATAGACTATTAACTAGACTAATGGGTCTAAAGTCTTGGATCCTAATGGCACCCTGTTTTTTGGAAATAAGTGCAATAAAGGTCTGATTTATTGAAGAAAGAAAATCAGGATCATTAGAAGAATGAAAGGATTGGAAGATATTAATTATTTCTGGTTTCAGTAAATCCCAGAAATGCTGGAAAAAAAATAGAGGGAAACCATCGGGACCTGGTGATTTATCCCCAGCTAGATGGAACACACTAGTTCTGATTTCATCTTCCTCAAAAGAGATCTCTAACTGTTCAGGAGAGGGGATTTTTACTGGAATTAGGGCATCCCAGCTAAAGGGTATTTGAAGACTGCAGCCCTTATTGAATAGCTTTGTAAAATGATTCTCAATTTCTCTACAGATTTCCAATTGGGATGTGATTACAAAGTTATTAATAAGTAGAGAAGAAATGTTATTGGTTCTCCTATGGCATTTAACCATGTTATGAAAAAAGGAGGTATTCAAATCCCCTTCCTTCAACCATTGGATTCTGGATTTTTGCCTCCAATACACCTCTTGTTCTTTAAGAAGTTCAAGATGTTCTAATCTCAAGGCCTTTTTTTGTACCCAATTAATATTATCAGAATGTTCAGCTTGACTATCCATATCCTGAATTTGAGATTCTATAGTTCTGAGTCTTTTAGCTCTATTAGCTTTAATAGGAGCTATCCTTTGCTTGAGTAAAGTTTTGAAATTTTTCAGTTTAAAACTAAACTCAGAAACAGGAGAAGATATAGAAAGAGGATAACCATTCTGCCACCAATACTCCTTAATTAATTGTTCAAATCCTTCAAAAGAGAACCAGGATTTATAAAATCTGAAGGGGGGGCAATTAGGGGCCAAGGTATTAACCAGGATTAGAATGTGGTCCGAAACAATTCTGGCTTTGCTAGAGCAAATAGCATCTGGGAATTTCCCTAACCAGCCTGGGGATACTAGAAAACGATCAAGCTTAACTAATGTAGGATTATCTTGAAAGTTTGACCAGGTGAAGGAGAAATTGTTTGGAGAAAGGTCAAACAAAGAATTCTGATCAATGAATTCATTAAATCTATCCATATGGGTAGTGCTATTAATGTGGAGGGAGTGATCACTAGGAAACTTAATCACATTAAAGTCACCCCCAAAAAGCCATAAATTATTAACGAGAGTACTGATATAGTGTAATTCCTCAATAAAGATTGGTTTCAGGTTATGGTCACAAGGACCATAGATTCCAGTGAGCCACCAGACCAGATTAGAGTCTAAACTTTCAAAGTTAATAGAAAGGCTGAAACAGGAAGGAATGCATCTGATAGCCTTAAAAAGCCTGCTATCCCATCCTATAAGTATACCCCCTATGGCACCTATAGAGGGGACCAAAGATCAGGCATTTTTTTTCTCCCTTCTAAAAGTCTTAGAGACCCTTCAGAAAACTCATCCTTCTTTGTTTCACTGACAATAATGATATCACATTTGTTAGATACAATAAATTCTTTTAATTCTCTCCTCTTATGCCCAGACCCCAAACCTCTAATGTTCCATGCTGCTATAATCATAAAAAATAATAATGAGCTAAACAGAAGATCCCATCCAGACAAAGGATGCAGTAAGATCTTCTAAATTAACATACTCCTTGCCCTGATCCTTCCTGACTTGATTGAAGAAGGCAAATGATTCATCTTTTGAAGCCAATGAGATACCAATGTTCTCATAGAATGATTGGAAATGGTCATAGGATTCCCATCTCAAAGGATCCACTTGGTTAACCTCAGAATTAACAGGAAAAACCATATTGGAAGCATTTAAATCAAGGGATCTATTAGAAACAGAGCTATGAATAAAATCATTATTATAATCTACAAATGTGTGGTGAGCATTACCTGGTGCATGCACAGGTGTAGGAGGCCTTGAAGAAGGCTTCTCAGAAGTGGTGGTACCCAAATCTTCTTGGTCCAGATAGTCGTAAATTGCCATAACTTTTTTGAATTTTGCCAGAGAAAGATTTCTGGCTCTGATCTCTGTTTCCACCCAAGTGGAAGCAACATTGGGGTGATCTGGATTAGTTCTCTGAGGGGGAGGGATAGGGGTACCAACCAGAGAAGGGGGACTTGCTATAATTGTTCCGGAAGCTGAAGGGGTGGGAAGAATTACAACTGAGCAATGAGTAGAAGACAGAGGGGG
>JAMKQA010031997.1:0-19463 GCA_024699735.1 Posidonia australis
CCCTAGACTTCTTCAGATTTGCACTCACATTTGCATTTTGCATACTTTTCACATCTTTTTGCACGGTTTTCTCCGTCTTTTCTTCCTGGCTTGGTGCACGCTTTCTAGCTATGTCCCGAGCTTAGTCTTTACCTCGTTTTCTGGGTTTTCCGCGATTTTCACTTGTTTTGGTTTTCCATCGCTTGAGGGCGTACAGTAAAAGGCTTACAAGGCCGACATGGTCCCGAAACAAGGATTATTTTCCCCTTTTTGATTTTCTGGGATTTCTACTATTTTGCGAGATGCTTTTCGAGAATTTCACGATTTTCCTTATCGCCCGAGGGTGTACAGCAAAAGGCTTGTCAAAGCCGACATTCAACCCCATCACGGGTTATTTTTTCCCCTTTTGATTTTCACGACTTTATCATGATTTCATGTGGATTTTTTCACAGTTTTCACGCATCGTCTTGCGCATTCATTTAGTCTTGTCACATCCATACACATTAGCATGATTAGAGCATGATCCTAGTTTTAGCAAACATTCATCAAACCTTTAGCAAGCATTTAGACTAGAAAGACCGAGTTTCTCGGGTGTACGAGGCTGTCTAACACCTTCCTCATGCGTAATAGGAATCCTTAACCATCCTCTGGTTAGCAGACATCTAGCCTTCCCATTTGCATCACATGCATTCATCCTTTTGTGGTTTTTCTCGTCTTTCCCTTAAAAGACTAGGTGGCGACTCTCTTTTCTTTTCTTTTATCCTTGCGCCTTCGCCGTCATCGGCATGGCTATGGTATCCTCCCCACCCCCTTCCCTCCGGGTCGGGCGGCACACGGTCACACCCATCCTCTGGTTAGTAGACATCTGGCCTTCATATGCATCTCATGCATTCCTCTTTTGTGATTTGTTTGTGGTTTTCCTCGTTTTTCCCTTAAAAGACTAGGTGGTGACTACTTTTCTTTTCATTTTTATCCTGTCTTGTGCCTTTGCCATCTTGGCATGGTTGTGGCCTCCTCTCTCAGGTGTGACTCCGCACTGGATCCCCGGGCGGGCATGGTTACAAGTGGTGGCGCCACCAAGACGAGGGCATTACAACCTGCAAGCTGGTAATGCCCCTCATTTTTTAGTTGGGGTAGACGGTGGGTTGAGGTACTATCTGAGATTATATGTGCCCCAAATAGAGAAAATCAAGAATGGCTTGTTCGATGAAGCTCACTGCCACAAATACACTATCCATCCTGGAAGCACCAATATGTATAAAGACTTGAAGAGGAACTTTTGGTGGCCTGGGATGAAGAGGGAGATTGCTGAGTATGTGGCGAAGTGTGCGACCTGCCAGATGGTGAAAATAGAACACTAGAAGCCCGGAGGCACTTTGCAACGTCTGGACGTTCCAGTGTGGAAATGGGAAAATGTGTTGATGGACTTTGTAACAGGTTTTCCGCGAACCCGAAGAAAGAATGATACAGCTTGGATGATAGTGGATCGCCTTTCGAAATCAACACATTTCTTGCCAATGAGGGTGAATCTTCCTTTGGCAAAACTGGCAGAGTTGTATATGATTGAGATTGTGAGGTTGCATGGTGTCCCAGTGTCTATTGTGTCTGACAGAGACACGAGATTTACATCGAGATTCTGGGGAGCTCTGTGGGAGGCTTTTGGGACGGTGTTGAATTTGAGCACCGCCTTCCACCCCCTGATAGATGGCCAGAAAGAGAGGACCATCCAGACACTAGAGGACATGTTGAGGGCCTGCGCCTTAGACTTTGGTGGGAGCTGGGAGGATCACTTACCTCTGATTGAGTTTGCATATAATAACAGTTACCACGTTAGCATTGGTATGGCTCCATATGAGGCATTGTATGGCAGACCCTGTAGGACACCCACTTGCTGGAGTGAGGTGGGTGAGAGACAATTAGTTGGGCCCGAGATCGTATAGTAGTATGGGGGCAAGGTGGATCTGATCAGGAAGAGGTTATTGTCTGCATAGAGCCGGCAGAAGAGCTATGCTAATAGGAGGCAGAGACCTCTGAAATTCGAGGTAGGAGACTTCATTTTTCTAAAGGTGTCACCAACCAACGGTGTGATGCAGTTTTGAAAGAGAGGCAAGTTGAGCCCAAGGTATATCGGACCGTACCAGATTACCAAAAGGGTTCTAATATTTCTTATGTTATTGGAAATTCTATTATTGATAATGCACCACTTGACTTAAGTGTAAGCATTAACTTAATCCCTTACACTATCTACGAGCAACTAGGATTAGGAAAACACAAGCCTATTTTTGTTACAATACAATTAGCAGATTGGTCCATTAGAAAGCTCATGGGGATAGTAGAAGATGTTCTTGTAAAGATTGAAGAATCCATATATCCTATGGATTTCATTATTCTAAAAACTCAACCCATCCCTAATCTTAAGGGTTAAATACCTATCATTTTGGGTCGACCATTTCCGACAACATCCAATGCTTTGATCAATTGTCGAAGTAGTATAATAAAGCTTACATTCGGGAGCATGACAACAAAACATAATATTTTCAAGATAGATAAGCAATCCATGCATTGTCTTAAAAATCCTAATGTTTTTCATATGAGGCTTGGGCCCAAAACTAAGGCTAAGTCTAAGAATTCCAACAAGTGTAAAAAGGCCTCGATAGAGAAGCTTGCTATGAAGGTCCATGAGCAAATAGTCAATGTTGAAATTGAACATCTTCCTATCCCCTATGAGTTCCCACTCAAATCAATTATTTCATCTAATGATGAACCCATTAGTTCCACTATCTACATTCCATCTCGTTATTTAGACCTTGTCATTAAGTCAGCTCATATGCCATCTTACATAGACATTTACCCATGGAGTCAAAATGCATATAAGAAATATGAAGCCTTTATAAACTCATTCACAGAGGAGAATGTTTTTGAATTAACTGAAAATGTGCTGAAATTGGTTTTGAAGAAGAGGGAAGAAGTTTGGAAAGCTAGGCCTGTACTTAAATTATGAGACCTAAGTTTTTATCTATCTTGTAAAATAACACTTTTTTCCTTTCTCTCTTAGCAGCAAAAACGCTTCATCCCTAATCAGGTAACGTTGTCCTAGTCTTATTTCTTTCTTTTTTTTGGGCAAGCAAATAATTTTATAAATATGGGAAAAGAATACAGGTACAAGATAGAAATGATACACCTTATAAAAAGGATATGGGCCCAACAATCACCAGTCCACTGGTTAGTCTAAAACAATTCTACTCCAAAACCAAAGCCCTTGGGAAAAAGAAGAGAAGAAAAAGACTAACCTGTATCCCCTCTAGTACGTATACTAGGAACCATCGACTTATCCTCATTACAAATGCCTCTAAGATCTCTAAGCAATTCTTGGAAGCTCAAAAAAACCTTGTGATGATGTTGACGACCCCATTCCTTTGCGAGCTATTCAGCTGTTGCATTCCCATCCCTGTAGCAATGGGAGAAAATCATATCAAACCTTCTAACAATACGTCTCCACCAAGAGGAACATCTCCAACTAACAGAAACCTTCTTGTTTAATATATTCACCACCTATAGGGAGTCAGAATTGATTTCTGCCACATACAAATCATGAGCCTCACACAAGATTAAGATGTCCCAAATCACATGTATTTCAACCACATTATTGGAAACATTGCCATAAAAATGCGAGAATGCAAGTAAGACTTTCCCAACTGCATCCCTTATCAAACCACCACCACCCGCACCTACAAAAGATGTAGAACCATCCACATTGGCTTTCAATCTTTCTCTTGGAGGCTTCCATTTGACAACCAAGCAATGAACATTAAGAGAAAAGGGAACCTTGAAACCAACTATTAGTGCTCAATCCAACAAAGAAAAGCTCCCTACAAAGAAAGCTTGCGTGACTAATGAGAAGGTTACAATCATTAATGATTACCATAGCTATTTGACGTCGACCTCTGTAAATGTTAGAATACCGCCTATTGCACCACTCTTTCCAGATGTGCCAACAAATAAAACCAGGAAGATAACCAATCAAAGCATGCCTATAACAGCATAGACACCTAACCTCCTGCCAAGCAAGAATAGTTGCATGAACATCCTCATAAACCTACATATGGAGAACATAGCCAAAGAATGTACAGATATTAGAAGCCAACTGTCCATGCATAAGCAAATGATTTGAGTCAATATTAGCTTCAAAGCAACAGTTGCATTTGGATACGAAGTGCACTGACTTGGACTAAATATCTACATCCACTAAAATGGCCTTCCAAGCAATCTTCCACAAGAAAATAGAAATCATAGGAGGCATAACAGTTGACCAAACCCATCTCCATCTATTGTCAGTATAACACGTGTCAGAATTGGTATTGCAAGCACTCTTAATGGAGAAGACTCCGTCCGAGGCAGGCATCTAGATGAGCCTATCACGATCACCCTCCCAGTTTACATCCAAACTACTAAAACTGTCACGCCTCAAATTTTCCACAATAATTTAAAACAATTAAATTACGGGAAAATTAAAGCCAAACAGTGAATATCTAACTACCAGGAACTTTTGTGTGCGGCAAAGAGACACCAGACTATATGCACTACGCTAACTCTCTACAAGCCTGCACCTGCAAACCAAAAACAAGAGGAAAAACGTATGAGTGACAAAAGTCACCCAGTACGCACCCTAAGGAAAACCATGGAAAACAAAACTATAATTAATTTTTCTTTTAAATTCATTTCGCAAACTATTTTCTCAGAACCTCACAAGCAAAGGCCCTCAATGGCTAAAACCACACACAGTGAGTTGGAAAGCCCGGTGCCAGGCAACCAAACTCTGGCCATAAGCAGCCCACCGAAGAGCAACCAACGGCATCTGCACTACCTAGACGTGCCACCCTGTGTAGGAGCAGCGTCGTCCCGTGATTCTCCTACCTGGAGAACCCTCACAAAGCCAACCCATCCCTGGGAAAGCTGTCCTATCTCTCAAGATGCTACCAACAACGGGACACGTGTCCCACTCGCACTGGCCACCATAGGGTACGCCACCTTACAGCGTACTCCACACACGATGCTCAGGAGGGAGTGTCACACCTCCACACCCGATGACACCTGAGCCTCAGTGTTTACAGCTACAGCAGGAGTATCATACCTCCCCGTCATGCCACAAGACACCTCAACCCGGGGACCATAACTCTAGCCTCGAGACGACAGTCAATGAGTCTCATACCTCTAGGACCCGACGCCCCTCAGCCTCGGGTATCTCAACCCCTGACCTCAACCAGGGAGTTGCGCTCGACTACCCGAGAATGTCGTCACATTCCCTGGTCCCGACGACACAGTCCCACACTATCTCAGCCCGCACACAGAAAACCACGAAAACATTTTCCAAAATAGGCCAACTATTTCCTTCAAATCCATTTCCAAAACCATTTTCATATCTTTCAAAACTCTTCCAACCTCGGCAAAACGACGCATCAGAGGTCCTAGGAACCACCACTGACGGCCCACAATAACTCTCCATGGGACGAAACACAACAATCAAGAAAGTCCTTGGAAAACACATTTTATGAACACATTTGGGCCTTGATTCGGCATGCCGAAAACAGGTTAGGTATGCCAAAAATCCTTGGTTCATTAGACCGATCTGGATCAGTCGATCGAATCAGGTCAACGATCAACACTCAGGCCAACATCGGTATACCGAAATTGGTTCGGTCGACCGAAATCTCCTGATTCGGACGACCGTCCAAAATCAAACAACCTAATTTTACTAGAGAACCTAATCTGATAGAAAAACAGCATACCGAAATGGTTCGGTATGTCGAATTCTGCGAAAAACAGAAAACGACCCAAACCCTACAGTCCGAAATCACCCCAACTGGGACCTTCGATCGAACCTCTTAAACAAGCACCAAAAATCTTGCATAAAACATAAGATATAGACCCTCGAGTCTACTCCAAAATCCGACAAACAAAACAAAAATCCATTCACCATGCATCAAGATATAAATTCAATAAGACAGAAAGGTCAAAATGACCCAAAACACACCAACCGCCATAAATGCCCATAAATTCCCATAATATCAAAATAAACTCTAGGAAAGTAAATTTGCCTAGATTTCATGCAATCCTATCGATTTCTACCATTTTCATGCTCTCTATTACATGAGGTGGAGGTGCGTACTTCAAAACGACCTCCAACGATCTCTAACCAACTCCCACGAACTCCGGCGCAACCACAGCCATGGGAGCACTCCACGTAAGCTCCACACACCACCACGAGTCACCATAGCCGTCCGCTTCTCTCCCTCAATCTCTCTCTCTCTCTCTCTCTCTCCCTCTCTCTCGACGCTTGATGTAGGGGAAAATAGGGGAGTCGAGTGGAAGGAGATGGGGGAAAAGGAGAAGAGGGTGGAGGAGGAAGAGTGCGGAGGACGGAAAGGAGAGGTGGGGAAGAAGGGAAATGCACCCGAGGAGGAGAAGGAAAGAAGAAGAAGGAAGGTGGAGACGATGATGAGCAGTGGAGAAGTGCGGTGCGGCTTATAAAGCCTGCACACACGGTAGCTGGGAGCGTGCTCACCTGCACGCCTCAGCCACCGGCACACTGCACGAGCGCACCGGTCACTCCGCCAAACCACCAGCCGCAGCAACCGGCCCAAGCCGAGGATCCTATACAGACCCACACCCGGGCCCCACATGCACAGTGCCACAATGCACAATACCAACCATGCACAGAGACACGTAAAAAAAGAAGCCAGCCCACGAGACCCAAGCCCAAAGGCACAAAACCACACAACGGGCCTTAGAACAGTAACACCTGTCTAGGAATAAAATTCATAAAATATAAATAATTACAAAATGAATTTACGGGTGTTACATCCTAACCACCATAAAAGAAGATTTCGCCCTCAAAATCACTAGGCGAAAAGATAGGAGTACTAGACTAGGATGGCTTCGTCACGTTCCCACGTGGCCTCTTCGGCTCCATGATGCCGCCACCACACCAAAACCAACGGAATCACCTTGTTCCACAGCACCTGTTCCTTGTGGTCAACAATCTCGACGGCATCCTCCACAAAGGATAGATATTCTTGGAGCCCTTCTAGCTGAACTGGGATCACATGAGAAACGTCAGCCAGGCACTTCCTCAGGATGGAGACATGGAATACGTCATGCATGGACGACATCTCTGGTGGTAGATTCAACCGATGAGCAACTTCACCGATCCTCTGGGTGATCTGGTACGGGCTAATATAGCGAGGACTCAGCTCGTCATGCTTCCCGAATCTCATGACACCTTTGGTCGGTGACACCTTCTGGAACACATAGTCTCCCACCAGAAACTATAACGGTCTCCGCCTCCTGTCGGCAAAGCTCTTCTGGCGACTCTATGCAGCCAACAGCCTGCTACGGATCAGATCCAGCTTGTCCGCATACAGTTGCACAAGCTCAGGACCAATCAACTGATGCTTGCCCACCTCACTCTAGCAAACCGGCGATCTACATGGCCTACCGTACAAAGCTTCGTACAGTGCCATCCCGATGCTCGAGTGATAACAATTATTGTAGGCGAACTCAATCAGCGGCAAATGGTCCTCCCAACTCCCTTGAAAGTCTAAAGCACATGCTCTAAGCATATCCTCTAGCGTCTGGATAGTCCTCTCTATTAGACCATCCGACTGAGGATGAAATGTTGTGCTATAGTTGAGCACAGTGCCAAAGGCCTCCTACAGAGTTCTTCAGAACCTCGAGGTGAACCTCGTGTCTCTGTCCGACACGATGGACATCAGAACACCATGCAACCTCACCACCTCGGAGACATACAACTCTGCTAGGCGGTGCATCGGAAGCTTCACTAAAATGGCTAGGAAGTGAGAAGACTTGGTCAGCCGATCCATGATCACCCACACGGTGTCGTTCTTCCTCTAAGTCCGTGGCAAACCAGTCACAAAGTCCATCGAGATATGCTCCCACTTCCACACAGGAATATCCAACGGCTGCAAGGTCCCTCCAGGTCTCTGGTGCGCTACCTTGACCAACTGGCAGATAGTGCACCTTGCCACATGGTCAACAACATCTCTCTTCATGCCAGGCCATCAAAAATTTCGCTTCAGGTCTCGGTACATCTTCGTACTACTAGAGTGTATAGTGTACCTAGATCGATGCACTTCATCCAACAACCTCTGCCTGGCCTCCTCATGCTGGGGCACATACAGACGCATATCATACTTCAGCTCTCTATATGCCCCAATAGAGAAATGAGGTTCTCCACCAGCCTCTAGCTTCTTAAACACAGCCTGAACAAACGGATCCAACTGGTGACAGACGACAATAAACTCTAACAGTTTAGGGCGAACAAATAGGTTGGCTACCCAGGCACCAACCGTTCCCCTAGCTTACCGCTTCATCCTGCAGCTCACTAGATCCTCCAACATGGTCCACTCCTTAACCATCATGCTTGCCATCACATGCGTACACCGACTCAAGGCATCGGCGACCACGTTGGCCTTGTTGGGATGGTAGGACAGGCTGAAATCATAGTCCTTCAAATACTCCACCCAGCGGCGCTGCCTCAAATTGAGGTCCCTCTACATGAAGATATACTTCAAACTCTAATGATCGGTGAAAACCTCAAACTGCTCCCCATAAAGATAGTGTCGCCAAAGCTTAAGAGCGAACACTACAGCAGCCATCTCCAAATCGTGGGTCAGGTAGTTCTTCTCATGATCCTTCAGCTGGTGCAAAGCATATGCGATAACATTGCCATGCTGCATCAGAACACACCCTAAACCAACGCCACTGGCGTCACCATACACAGTGAAGCCACCACTACTAGAAGGCAGAGTCAACACAGGGGCAGAAACTAGACGAGACTTCAGCTCTTGGAAACACGCCTCACAATTTTGGTCCCTGTAGAAAGGAACTCTCTTCCTGGTCAACTCTATCAAAGGCGCGGCTATGGCGGAGAAATTCCTGATAAACCTCCTATAATAGCCCGTCAAACACAAGGAACTCCTAATCTCAGACACAGTCCTAGGTCGCTTCCAACTACTCACCGCCTCGGCCTTGGCAGGATCTACTCTGATGCCTTCTCCTGAAATCAAATGGCCAAGGAACATGACTTCACTCAGCCATAACTCACACTTGGAGAATTTGGCATACAGCTGATGACGCCTCAGAGTATCCAAAACCTCCCTAAGGTGCAAGGCGTGAGTCTCAACATCTGGGGAGTAGACCAGCACGTCATCAACAAAAACCACAACGAACTGGTTCAGAAAAGCGTTGAAAATCCTGTTCATCAGATCCATAAACGCAGCTGGTGCATTAGTCAAGCCGAAAGGCATGACCATGAACTCGTAATGCCCGTACCACGTCCAGAAAGCAGTCTTCAAAATATCTGAGTCTCGTATCCTCAACTGGTGATACGTTGACCTCAAATCAATCTTCGAGAACATCAATACAGACTGCAACTGGTCGAACAGGTCATCAATGCGAGGCAGGGGATACTTGTTCTTCACCGTGATCTGGATCAGCATCCGATAATCTATACACAGTCGGAGCGAACCATCCTTCTTGAGGACGAACAAGACAGGCGCTCCCGGTGGAGACACACTCGGCCTGATAAACCCCTTGTCCAGAACTCCTACAACTGAGTCTTGAGCTCTCGTAATTCTGCTAGCGTCATGCGATAGGGAGGCTTTGACACAGCACTAGAATCGGGGATCAGATCGATCGGGAACTCTACTTCCCTGTGAGGTGGCATACCAAGCAAATCGTTAGGGAAAATGTCAGGATATTCACACACTACAGAGATGTTGTGAACACCCAACTCAGGAGAAGTGGAGGTAACTATACAAGCTAAATACCCCACGCAACCCCTGACCAAAGACATATAAGCCTTCATAGCTGAAATGACAAGCTTAGGCTCACCCTAACACCCACCATGCACAAAGAAAGACCCATCCTCAGGAGACCCAAAATAAACTCTCCTCCGAGCACAGTCGATCAAAGCGGACTGTTGCACCAACCAATCCTTGCCGAGTATCACATCGTACTCGTGCATGTCCATCACAATCAGGCTGGCGTCGAACTCTCTGCCATTCAGCGTCAAGTCAACTGACCGCAGATACCTCCATGCCAAATTGTACTCCCCGAGTGGCGTTACCACACTGAGATGAAAGGCCAGTCTAGCTGGTCTCTTTCCCAACTCCATCGCATAAGACTCAGAGATAAAGGAGAAAGAACTCCCTGAGTCAAACAACACTTTGGCCATCCGGCCAGCCACAATAAAAGAACCTGATGGCCAAACAAAGCAACACCACACATCCATTCAATCATGCAGATGTCTAGATTACAAGGAGATTACAACATATCTCAGAGGGTTACAGAACCAACTATTCATCATTACCCTCAACATCACCCGATGACCCAGTGCCTAGAGCTACGATGGTGAACACCCGTCCCTTAGTCGACCATTGTGGCACGCTTCCTGCCTTCATAGGCGGTTCTAGACAAGATCTCTAAACGTGTCCCACCTTCCCACAATTATAGCATACCATAAAGGCCGAAGGCTGCCGAGGATGAGGACAATATGTAGGGATGTGGCCCACATGACCATAGTTGAAGCACTAGTTCCCACCGAGAGCACTAGAACCTGTCTGTCTCGGCTACCCCCAGCAAAACTCCGCCGGCCCGTAGAGGAAACACTAGACCTCGCCTTCTTCTTCTTCTCAGGGCTACCCGAATTATCGGCACTTGGAGGACCGAAGAAAGAGAATCGTGAGGTAAAAGAAGACTTAACCTTTCCCCTAAGGACGACTCTCCAGAAACTTCTAATGCTCCGCCTCAAAGCGTTAAGCCATCCCAACCATGTCCTCCACAGTGTGGCACCTACAGCCCATCACCTTCACCTGTAGCCCAGGGTTCAAGCTGTCTAGAAACCTCTACGCCCGCTTCTCCTCAGACTCATAGGCAGGAGCAAAGCGTTCCAGCCGGGCGAACTCAGTCTCATACTCGAGCACCAACATCGTGTCTTGCTCCAGACTCCGGAAATCTCAGCGAAGCTGCTTCTTCACATGAGCGGAAAAATACTTGTCATAGAAGGCCGCCTTGAAATCCTTCCACTGGATACTAACAGTGACTGAGTCCGGGAACTTTAGCGCCTCACAGACTTCCACCACCTATCCTCCTCACCATCCAGCAGGTAGGTCACCAGCCGCACCCAATGCTCCTCTGAGCATGCCATGCTCTCCAACATCTTCACCACCTTCTCCCTCAGCACTGACCTTACCCTTGAATGACGGAGGATGAAGCTTTGTGAACTGGTTTAGCCACGGATCACCCGATGGTTCACTGGCACTACTCTTGCTGAATGCGTGAGAGATCTCGTGTGCTAAACTCCTCAGTTCAGTTCCGCACGAACTGCCTTCCATCCGCCTACGTCCTCTCGGGACTCGGTCTCCTAGACAGGGGTCTTGCCCTTATGACTACGAGGAGGCACCCTACCGGAGAAAGGCAAAGCACCTGCACCACAGATAAAGCAACAACCAGAAAACCATGGCGAAAAATTAAATGCAAACCCTACAATGCATGCAAAACCTATGGAGTCTCTAGACCGGACACCCTAGGTGTAGTGCAACCTAGTGAACCTGGAGCTCTAATACCAACAACTGTCACACCCCAAATTTTCCACAATAATTTAAAACAATTAAATTATGGGAAAATTAAAGCCAAACAGTAAATATCTAACTACTAGGAACCTATATGTGCGGCTAGGAGACTCCAGATTATATGCACTACGCTAACTCTCTGCATGCCTGCACCTACAAACCAAAAACATGAGGAAAAATGTATGAGTGACAGAAGTCACCCAGTACCCACCCCAAGGAAAACCACAAAAAACAAAACTATAATTAATTTTCCTTTTAAATTCATTTCGCAAACTATTTTCTCAAAACCTCACAAACAGGCCCACACCAGCCAAAATCGCAACCAGGGCGCTACTAGCCCAAAGCCACAAGCAAAGGCCCTCAATGGCCAAAACCACACATAGTGAGTCTGGAGGTCCGACGCCAGGCAACCAAACTCTGGCCACAAGCAAGTAACCAACGGCGTCTACAATGCCACAACATGCCACCTCGTGCAAGAGCCACGTCGTCTCGTAATTCTCCCACTTAGAGAACCCTCACAAAGCCAACCCCTCCCTGGGAAGGTTTTCCTGTCTCTCAGGAAGCTACCAGCTATGGGGCACGTGTCCCACCCGCACTGGCTACCACAAGGTACGCCTCCTCAAGGCGTCCTCCACACACGGTGCTCAGGAGGGAATGTCATACCTCCACACTTGACGACACTCGAGCCTCAGTGCTCACAGCGGCAGCAGGAGTATCATACCTCCCCATCATGCCACAAGACACCTCAACCTGCGGACCACAACTCTAGCCTCGAGACGACAGTCAAGGGGTCTCATACCTCCTAGACCCGACGCCCCTCAGCCTTAGGTATCTCAACCCCCGACCTCAACCAATGAATCGTGCCCGACCACCCGAGAATGTCGTCACATTCCCTTGTCCCGACGACACGGTCCCACACTGTCTCGGCCCATACATAGAAAACTAGGAAAATTTTTTCCAAAACAAGCCAACTATTTCCTTGAAATCCATTTCAAAAACCATTTTCATATCTTTGAAAGTTCTTCGAAAATCTCGACAAAATGGCGCATCAGGGGTCCCAGAAACCACCACTGACGGCCCACAATCCCTCTCCATGGGACAAAACACAGCAATCAAGAAAGCCCTCAGAAAACACATTTTGTAAACTCATTTGGGCCCTGATTCGGCATGTCGAAAACAGGTTGGTATGCCAAAAACAGGTTCGGTATGCCGAAAATCCCTTGTTCGGTAGACCGATCTAGATCGGTCGACCGAATCAGGTCAATGGTCAACACTTAGGTCAACATCGGTACACTGAAACTGGTTCGGTCGATCGAAATCTTCTGATTCGGACGACCGTCCAAAATCAAATGACCGACCAGAGGACCTAATTTGGCAGAAAAACGGCATATCAAAATGGTTCGGTATGTCAAATTCTACGAAAAACAGAAAACGACCCAAACCCTACAATCCAAAATCGCCCTAACTGGGACCTCTGATCAGACTCCCTAAACAAGCACCAAAAATCTTGCATAAAACATAAGATGTAGACCCTTGAGTCTACTGAAAAACCCAACAAACAAAACTAAAATCCATTCACCATGCATCAAGATATAAATTCACTAAGGCAGGAGGGTCAAAATGACCCAAAACACACCAATCGCCATAAATGCCCATAAATTCTCATAAAATCACAATAAACTCTAGAAAAGTAAATTTACCTAGATTTCATGCAATCCTATCGATCTCTACCTTTTCATGTTCTCTATTAAATGAGGTGGAGGTGCGTACTTCAAAATGAGCTTCGGCGATCTCTGACCGACTCAAGCGAACTCCGGCGCAACCACGACCACTAGAGCGCTCCATGCAAGCTCCACACACCACCACAAGCCACCATAGCCCTCCACTTCTCTCCCTCAATCTCTCTCTCTCTCTCTCTCTCTCTCTCTCTCTCGACGCGTGATGCAGGGGAAAATACGAGAGTCGAGTGGAAGGAGAAGGGGGAAAAGGAGAAGAGGGTGAAGGAGGAAGAGTGCGGAGGAAGGAAAGGAGAGGTGGGGAAGAAGGGAAACGCGCCCGAGGAGGAGAAGGAAAGAAGAAGAAGGAAGGAGGAGACGATGATGAGTGGTGGAGAAGTGCAGTGCGGCATATAAAGCCTACGCACACAGTAGGTGGGAGCGTGCTCACCTGCACGTTTCAGCCACTGACACACTGCATGAGCACACCGGCCACTCCACCCAACCACCAGCCGCAACAACCAGCCTAGACCTGTCAAATGGATCGTGTTGTGTACCTATCGTGTCGTGTATAAACGTGTATATTATACATATATGTTAAACCCAAACATGACCCATTTAATTATCGTATACCTAATACTAAACCCAAACACAAATTGTCTGTTAGCGTGTATACATGACATGACCCGTTAAGTACACGTTTAAGTGAATCGTGTCGTTTTGACACGATAACGTTTCAATTGACATGAGTACATGTTTATTACACAGTTATACATTTAATACAAGATTACACGTTTAGTATACGTTTAACGTTTACATGTTTTGTACACGTAGAGAAATCAAAGATAAATCAATAAATCATGAAACCAATCATTCAACAATATTTCACAAGTTCCATTGTTCCATATATTAATATCATAAGTCTACAACATATCATAAACATCCACCATTCAAAATAATGAAAGTTATAATCTATATACATGATTAGGTAACATGTACTTATTGTGTACTTATCAGGTTTTTTACCTTAGACATGAAAACGACTCGTTTAATAATCGTGTCTACCGAATAGACACAATAAGTACACGAGAGATGATAAGGGTAAACCCAAATACAGTTATATCGTGTCGTGTTAGAAATTAACAAGTCTAAACTGGCCTAAGGCATGGAACCCACACCTGGGCCCCACACGGGCCCACACCCCGGCCCCACACGCACAGTGCCACAATGCATAGTGCCAACCACGCACAGGGACACGAAAAAAAAAAGGTCGGCCCACGAGGCCCAAGCCTAGAGGCACAAAACCACACAATGGGCCTTGGAACAGTAACACCCGTCCAGGAATAAAATTCATAAAATGTAAATAATTACAAAATGAATTTTACGGGTGTTACAAAAAGAATGCCACATAACCTGAAGAGCCGAAGCATTACCTCCAACCTGATCTTGAAATAAGTCTCTATGAAAAAAAAACATCCCCAATCTTGGCCTCCAAATCAGTCATAGTAAAATGCTCTAACAGGTTGAAAAGAATACCATCATCATGCCGTTTGTCCATCCAAAAAGATGCATCACCCTTATCAATAAGCCAGCAGGAATTTAAAATCACCCAAGGCAAAACCTCCTTCAAGCTCTTCCACTAAGTAGAGGCATAGGAGGGAGGAGATGCATCCCATCCCACTTGGCCAGCCTTGTACTTAGTTGCACAATAAATGCTCCATAAGGACTCTTTCAACAACAACTTCCAACAACTCTTAACCTTGAATAAATGAAACATATTTGCAAACCTACGAATGCCTAAACCTTTGTCATAAACCTGTCTAGTACATGTTTCCCAACAAACCTAATGATACCTCCTCTTGTAGTCCTTGAAGCCCCAGAGAAAATACTTCATCAACTAATCAATATTATCCCTCACATTCGAAGGCACTTTCAAAACAGAAAGGGTACGTAAGGGAATAGAATATAGGACACTTTTAACCAACGTAAGATGGCCCACCATGTTGAGAAAATTAGGACAAATCCCTTTTCTAGAAGTAGCATACCACTTGCAATGGCCCTTATCAAATAACATCTTAAGCCCCCTACTAAACACTTCCTATGCTAATATAAACAATGTAGGAAAAAGTGGATCACCTTGTTTCAACCCTCTAGTAGCTCTAAAGAAGCCAACCTGTTTCCCATTAATAATAACATAAAACCTATTATTATTCAAAGATCTCCTAACCAGGTCTACAAACCGCTCAGAAAAACCAAACCGCCTAAGCACTTGTAAAAGGAACTGCCTTTCATTCTATCATAAGCCTTTAGCATATCCAATTTGAAGACCACATTTCCCCTCTACATCTCTTATCAATATCATTAATCAACTCCTAAGCCAACTGAATATGATCATAGATATCCTTTCCTTTCACAAAGCCTGCCTACTCGCAACTGATGATCCTTGGAAGCCACAAGACAAGCCTATTATTCAAAATTTTTGACCAAATCTTAGAAGGGACATTCCCAACACTAATTGGCCTAAACTGAGCAAAAGTAATTAGGCTCTCAACCTTAGGAATCAAACAAATCATAGAAGTCGTAATACACCTGTGCAACTTACCACCCACAAAAAAGAATTTCACCAAGTCATAAAGGTCATCCTTGATAATATCCCAAGCTGCAACATAGAAAGAATGAGGGAAACCATCTGGACCTGCAACAACACCCACCGGATAGAATGAAGTGTGTCATAGATTTCCACCAAATCAGGAATCTTAGTCAAAGACAAGTAGTCCTCCTATGATAGTAAACTAGGAATAGAATCTAGGAGGGAAACATCCACAACGCATCCTTCTAAAGTGAATAAATCTCTAAATAAACTGACGCCCGTGTCCTGAATTTGTTGAGTCTCCTGCACCCATACCCCTAACATCTTTAATGGAATCGATAGAACCCTGACGCCTAAGTTGTTTGACAAAGCTATGAAAGAAGGCCATATTTTTATCCCTATCCTGTAACCACCTCCAACGTGCCTTTCGAGGCCAGAACATCTCCTCACGTTTCAATGCCACGTCCAACTATTGTTGAGCTAAAAGAACCTGTTGCATGTGATCAGCCTCCTCATCTAAACAACGCTGAGCAACATTCAATCTATATTCAATCATCCTAATCTGATCAAAAATATTCCCAAAGTGATTTTTTTCCCAACTCCTCAAGGCCTGCCTAAGACGAGTAATTTTGAGAAACCAACGTAAAGACATGTCTCTGTTGTCCTCTACAGGAAGACCCCAAGACTGATTAATGATATGAATACACATTGCATCCTCAAGCTAGATGTCTAAAAATTTGAAAGGACAAGGACCAACACTTGATGACTTTGTGAGGTCCACTAGTAAAGGCGCATGATCAAAATGGATCCTTGGGAGATTGGTAAACTTTATCTGGAAGTTATGACATTGAACATTCACGAGGCTCTTGTCCAACCTCACTAAAATCCTATTGTCCCCAACCTTATTATTGCACCATGTGAAAGGTAACCTATTATATCCCGCATCCTCAAGCATGCACGAAGACAAACAATCTCTAAACTCATTCCTATGTATTTGCCGAGGAAAATGACCACCCTTGTTCTCAGAAGCAAACAAAATAGAATTAAAATCACCAACCACACACCATGGCTCCTGATTATTCTACCGAGATAATGAACATAAATAATCCCAAAGACATCTATGTTGCACCCCCATCACAACTAGCATACACATTAGTGACATAAACCATAACACCAATATCACTATCAAAGAGAGAAACTATAAGAGCTTGCTCACTAAAAGAAATAGTCTGCATCTGAACAGAAGCCTTAGAAAAGACCTAGATTTTAACAAGACCAGAATTATTAGATAAAAAATTATCAAAACGTAGCACCCTATTGAGATCTTCACCATAATTAACATCCACCATTGGTTCAAAATTAGCAACAACATGAGGCTTATGGACTTTAACCAGATATTTTAATCTTCTCATAGCAGACCGATTGCCCACCCCTCTAGCATTCCATATAATCTTCTTCATTTGACAAACTAGAGAAAGTATTGCACCTACTAGGAAGGGACTTACTTCTAGTAACAGGACCAAAAGACATCCTCTTGGCTTGCTCCTTACAAGTGATAGATGTATCACTGGTATGCCCCATTTCAGCTTTCATAGGCCTTCCTCTCTGACGTTTCACAACAACAACCTAATGAATATTCACATCTACAATAGCATGCACGACCCCTCTGTTGTCACCTTATAGAAACCCCAACCTAATGAAGTACACCATAAGCAATGTTTTCCTATGAAGTACACCTTATAGAAACCCCAACCTAATGAATATTCACATCTACAATAGCATGCACGACCCCTCTGTTGTCATCGTCGAAGTAAGCAATCTCTATCGGCTTGGATACATAAGAATCCTCCTTAGGCAACTCCAACAGCTACACATCATCCATCCTAACATTTTCTTCCCAACCCTCCTCATTCAATACAATAACTGAAGCCTGATTGTAAGTATACCTTGCATCATCTTCCTCAACATGGAACATGGTTCTCAACATCTCATGCACCTCTAGATCTTCATCCCAAGAAAATGAAGACCTTTTCGTTACTATTAAATCTCTTTTAAGGGCTTCAAATACTTTGGAGATTGGCAGATCAGCATCACCAGAAATTGTCAGAACATCCTCAAGCCTTAATAGTGTACCTTTAGCTTTCCTTATCTTTTTGGGTTTTCCTCTACCAACCTCCTAACGAGTATGCCCACGAGCATTATCTCTAATCTGGTTAGCTCGCTGATTATCCTCCACCACCCGTTGATGTTTATGCACCCTTTTCCCAGGATTCTTACTACATGAATTCTCCAAATGTCCCCTCTTCCTACATAAATTGCAGAATAACAGTCGGTTATCAAACGTCACTTGCTGGAACACTTCGGTCGTCTCCGTTCCCACATAAACCTCTACAGGATATTCTTTAGCCAAATCCATCTCCACACAAAACCGAGCATAAACTGACGTTGGCTTTGATGAGGTAGCTAAAGTAGTGTATAACAACTGACCAAAGATTTTAGAAATTGATTTGATGAAACCTGGTTTATAATAACATAAAGGAAGCGCAGGCAAGGAAATCGACACCAAAGCAAAATTATTCTCAATACCTGGATGAAACCACAGGGTCCATCAAAATACCTTCAACATCTGGCCTTTTATGATCCATTTATCCCTAGTATAAATGTTGAGAAAATCAGCCTTAGAGGAAAACTTCACCAACAGATGTTGGCAATCTATAACGACGACATCAATAGCCCTTCGCACTCCCCAACTAGAGATAGCACACTACACCTCCACTTTGGGAAGATGAAAAGAAAAAAACTTAAAGATTAGAGCCAACTTGTATGGGACAAAAAGTTTCGCAACCTCCACATTAGATAAGATTATCGCTGGCTTGACAAACTTAGTAGTCGGCTCATGCATCGAAATATCATCCTCAATAGGTGGACATTGAAGAGTGTCTGCAAACAAATGCTCCTCCACACGTGAAGAAGCCCCCTAAATCCCCCATTAACATGAGGAGACCCGTATACAATACCAGAAAACCAACAAAACTCCAATTGAAACCCGAAAGACAAGAACGTTGCAAGAAACCTTACAAAAAAACCAAAGGCCTAGTGATTAAGATAGAGAACCACCGCAAAAACCGAAGCCTCCAAAAACACCACGACAAATATTAGAAAAAGAACACCAAACAACCCCCCCAGGCTTGGAAATCTACCAAAAGGAACCCACTACCTGAACCCTAATGCTGCTAAGAATGCCAAAGCCCGCAGACAGCCGTAACCTGAACCACACAACTCCACGACGAAGAGACGACAAGGACCAAGATAAAACCAGAGAGTAGGATCAACATCGGTACGAAAACTATCAGAGAGAAACCACTCGTTGGAACCCTAGGTAGCGTTTGGTACGCTGGAATGCAAATAGAGAGGAATGGAATGAACTTTGGAATGGAATTTGGAATGGAATGGAATGGAATATTTTTATTCCATTCCATTGTTTGGTATATAAGAAAAGGAATGGAATGGAATACAAATGTGGCATTA
>JAMKQA010031998.1:0-14563 GCA_024699735.1 Posidonia australis
ATCGCCCTTGGGCGTATAGCAAGAGGCTGAAAAGCCGACATTTCATGGGTGAAATCAAGGAAGACCGATTTTATCGGGCGTACGAGGGTGCCTAACACCTTCCTCGTGCGTAACAGGGATCCTTACCCGCATTCTGGTTAATTCGTAGACTTGTCTTTGTTGTTTTTGCATGATTTTTCATGTATATGGTTTTCCTTGTCTTCCATAATAGATTAGGTGGCGACTCCATTTGTTTTGTTTTTTCGACGTGATTTTGCCGATCGATTTTGCATTCATTTGCGGAATCTCCTCGCCGGCATGGTTACAGTGCCTAAGTGGGCTCAAATAGGGCTTAATGGGCCTTGAAGGAGTTAATTGGGCTTAAATGGGCCTGAAAAGGGTTTAAGCTCAACCAGACCCTCATCCTGCAAAATTGGGAAAATTGGGGTGTCTACACTAGGCAAATGGGGAAGAAGAACAAGAGCAACATACACATGTGCTGCCAGACACAAGTAGAGAGAGGACAAGCTAGGAAAAAAGCGGCCCGATGGATTGCCCAGGAAAGAATTGGGAGAGATAGGAAAACCCCTAAAGTTCCCTTATCCTCGGAGCTTGCAGGCTTAGACACAGTATGGTCGGCTATTCTAGGGTGTGCACGTGTGTGTGCGGGTGTGTGTGCAAGTGTACATGTGGGCTGCCTCCTATGTGTTAATGGTGATGGCTTTACAGTCAATCAAATCCTGGACAACATTCCAGAGAGTGTGAAACTTGTTTGTTGAATGCCCATATAAGCGATGGTAATGACAGAACAAGTTAGCCTTATACCACCTAGGAAGTGGGTCCGGTGGTGGGCGAATTTCTGGTAGCCGTAGGAATGGCGCAACTTTGAGAAAGATGTCACTCAATGAATCCCTGAGTGGGTTGAAGTCTCTTTCCTTACAGCGAGGCTGCCTCTGCCGTTGTTGCTGCCCTTGCTGAACTGACGCAACGAGACACGCCGGTTCAACGGTGGTGTGTGGATGTGTAATGTGCACTGAACTAGATGCTGGTGATGATGAGGATAAGGATGCGAGTGCTGTGCCTCGTGTGTCAACAACGATAGTCCCACTGTCGATCAAAGTCTGTATGACATCCTGCAGAGTGTAGCATTTATCAGTCGAATGCCCTGAGGCTCGATGATAATCGCAGTATACGCTCGCGTCGTACCACTGAGGGAGTGGAGTTGGTGGGGGACGCAGATCCAGGAGTCTCAAAAGTGACACAACCTGAGTGGCTCACCCAGTGGAGTGTAGTCACTTTCAACGCGACGGCCTCGTTTCTCCTTAGGTTGCTGTCCTTGTTGAGCTGATGCGACGAGATGCACTGGTTGGACAGTGGGAGGTGTGCGCCTAGTGTGCAGTGATGACCTACGTGTTGGGACTTGATCCTGATGTTGAGGTGAATTCTGAATATGCTGTGTTGTGTGTGGTGTTGAGCGCGATAGCAACAACTGCAGCACTAGTACAGCTCCAGGTGATGGACTCGGGAAATGTTGTACTCTCGCACAACCAACGTGTTGATTTCTAAATGACTGTGATGCATGCTGTGACCAATGCAATTGTGGTGCAGGAGGCAGAGATAATGCCCCCATCGCTGGAGCGGTGTGATGCTTGGGCAATGGTATAGGCGAAAGAGTAGTGGGGTGAGCCTGCAATGCTATAGTGGTTTACACTGGAACCTTAGAGGTCAAAAGAGGAGGACTCTCAACATGACCAAGAGAAAGGGCCATGCGCTCAAACCCTCGGGCCAAAGCTCTCAGGTACTGAGCCTGTTTGGCCGAAGACCCATCAAAAGATAGGTCAGAAGGCACGAGCGAACAGGAATGGCCCCTAAAACAGATGAAACCGTAGCTAATTGAACTCCTGAAATAGGAGGGCCCAAGAGATAGGGTGCAGCTGGTAGAACTTCTGGGACCCACGTGGTTGTCACCACAGTTGAATCAGTGACAGACCCTAGACCGACTTGTGTCTGCCGTTGTCTCGGAAGAAGAAATAAGGTTCCTCCATGATTCCCAAACTGGGACACACAAAGGGAAGAAGAAGCAGTCAAAGTGAGAGAAGGAGGATCTGAGTGTGGGACCCCCTTCAGAATAATAACCTGAGTCTTGCAGGTCTACGGGGCCATGGCTATCCACAAGCGAAATAAAAGGAGCCACGGTAAAGGACAAATGCACGATCTCTAAGACGAACTACTGTCAAAAGTGACCAATAGCTCAGAAAAGGCAAGGGAACACAACCATGGGAGGCCGCCTGCGACGGAGACACCCATGTTCCTAGCTGAGGACCTCGCAACAAAGTACCTGAGAAAAAAGGCAAGAGAAGCAGGTATCAGAACCTGGACAACGATGCAAAGACAAATGCGAGTTATTAAAGTGGTATGCAATGACTCACAATGCAGATGAATGTCCTAAAGTGCACTCTCTCACCATGCATGTCCCATATATGGTTGACCACATAGGACGCACTCATGGGTTTGGGTTTCGACTCTGGTCAAAAAAGTAGGCTCCCGTTCTAAATCCTGGCCAAAGTGCAGGTAGTGAACGAGTGGTGCATTAGTGGCCTCGTCTCTTGTAGTTGCATGGAGTTGTACCCTCTACTAGCACCGACACGACCCTAGACAAGGGGGGACAAACTAGCAACATGCCCTACGCCAAAGCTATAGAACGGGCAGCTAGGATTGTCCTTCGTGAATTGTGGGTTGACCCAGAGGAGAAGATGCATGCTTTCTAAAATGATCATTCATGCAATATGCTTTTGTGTCTTTTACTTGCGTTTTATTAAACCATAGGGATTTGTGAGCATTTGTCTCTAGTTATGCCTTATTATTTGTTCATCTGAGTTTGTGTGTTTTATTTTAACCTGATAGGGAGGCAAACATGTCTCTACTCACCTAATCATGGAAAATTAAAAAAAAACACACAATCATGGCATCCAAAAAGTCAAACAACAAGCCAAAGGCATGAACATGGCATGTGCTGGTGTAATGCTCACAAGTAGGTGAATAAAAGCAAGTATCGACAAGCAAAGCATTAATTAAGTCAAGTGCATGTGCAATGGCATAGAAATAGTGTAGAAATACGCAAGAAAAGCATGTTCAGTCAAATATGTACAAGCAAACAGAACAAGGAAACAAGCACAATGTAAACAGACCAAAGACAAGTAAGGAAACCAGAACGAAAGCTAGAATCTGGTTATCCCCAGTAGAGTCGCCAGTTCCTGTGACCATGCCGGTGGAACCCTACACAACTCTCCTCTACTGAGTGAGTGGAAGCACACGAGGAGTCCCGATACGGTCACGGCGAAGATGGAGAATCCAGAGAAGAAGACTAGACTCGGAAACACTAAGGGAATATAAGAAAGGATAAGGAAAGGAGTTGCCACCTAGTCTTTTAATGGAAAGACGAGGAAAACCAAACACACAAGAAGCAAACAAGATGCAGAAAACATGTACACTCCGTGCCTAATGGATAAAATGCACGAATGAATGTGGGCCACAGAAAGGGTAAGGATTCTGGTTACGCATAGGGAAGGGGTTAGGCACCCCTATGCGCCCGAGAAACTCGGTCTTTCTAGGTTTCCTGCTAGTCACATGGTCTAATGGATGTGTGCATGCCTATTCTGAATGCTCATGTTGAAAATGACTTGAAAACATGCCAAATCAAAGAGAATAAATGAAATAAAGGGAAAAAAATTAATCCGAGGGACAAATGTAGGCATTGAGAATGCCACCTTACTGTATGCCCGTGGACGATGAGGAAAATTGTGAAAATCGAGAAAACTCTCAGAAAGAGTCACGCAAATCAGCGGAAACTTGAAGAAATCTGAGAAAATCAAATTGGGGAAAATAATCCTCTTTCGAGACAATGTCGGCTTTGTTAAGCCTTTTACTGTACGCCCTCAGGCAATGAAAAGCCAAATCAAGTCAAAAGACAGGGAAATCGGAAAAAATCCTAGAAACGATGAGATAGCCAAACTTAAAATGTGCTAGAAACGTGTGCACAAAGAAAGGAAAAAGTCATGAGAAAACATGAATGAAAAAGTGCAACAAAATGTGCAAAATACATGCAAGAGCGGAAAAATGTGAATTCCAGGGGCCTTTGTGCAAAAAACCCAAATTCTAAATGAAAACTGAATTTCTGGAACTAAATCATCAAAAATACATAGAATAACACATTTCATGTAGTTTTGAAGAAATCTGGGGTCAAATGTGCCAAACTGTGCATTTTTAGTTAAATCGAAGGTTCCTAGGGGTTAAATGCAATTAAACAAGAGAAACATGCATTCAGAAGAGCTTCAGAAAAGTTCAGGGGCTAAAATGCAAATTAACCAGAGGAATATGCATTCAGAGCAATATCAGAAAGAGTTCAGGGGTTAAAATGCAATTTAAACAGAGAAATATGCATTTAGAATGATTTTCATGAAAATCAGGGTTTTTTGTCTAATTTTTAAGCCTGGAAAACATTACTAGGGCAGCTCAGGGGGCACATTGCAATATTTTTAGTTAAAACTTTATTCAAAGGATTTAAAGAAAAATGTGTAGGGACCTAACTGTAAGAGGAAGGACCTACATGCAAGAATAGAAGGACCTAAATGCAACAAATCAAAAGTTACAGAAATTAAATCAAAGAAAACTATTTTTATTCTTTAAAAAGAAAAGGGTCGACGGCTGGCGGCGGCGGAACTCCGCTGTCGACGACCGCCGTAGATGCCTCTCTAGAGGCCATCCCATGGCCTGATCCGAGATCAGACCTCATCGGAAGCAAGAAGGGAAGATGAGGAGATGATCCAGCGGTCCAGATCGAGGATCTAACAACGGGAGTGGGCTACTCGTCACCCTCACCGTCGGGGCACTCCAGTGACGACGCCGCAGAAGAAGGGGGCTGCTGGAGGGCTACGGCGCGTGATCCAGAGGTCTAGGAGGCTCGGGATAGCGGCGAGGAGCATTTCCTTTCCATCAATGGGCCAAAACGGAGGAAGAACGCACAATGTGGATTCCACCTGTCGTCATCGTCTTCTTCTCCGATGAGCATGGCTGCGGGAGTGATCCAGGGCTCGCGGCTTGACTCTGAAGGCTCCATTGTGCTTGGGGTGCACTGTGGAGGCTTTCTAGATGCTCGGAGTGGCACGGCTGGGCTGGAGGCACACGTTCCTTCTCTGGATCCAGTCGTCTTCCCCAGCGACGACGAACTGGTGCGACTTCGGCGATCTTCTTATGGAGGCTTCCACAGCGGCTGGAGCGGGTATTCGAGGGGTGGAGAGGCAGAGGGAGGTCTAGGGTGGTGAACCTAAGCTTCTTGGTCCAGGGACAAGCCTTGGACCAGCTCCCCCACCTAGGCCACCAGAAAACGACTCCGGTGAGGCCTGGGGGCTGATCCCGACTTGAGGAGGCCACTGGCCTTGTTGGAATCGATCAAGGAAGGCACAGGGAGACCTAGGGAAGCACTTATAATGAAAATTGAGGTTAGAAGAGTGTGTATCTGGTCTGGCAGTGAAATGGATGATCGGAGCTAGTTGAGGGAGGAACTGGGGCAGGCTAGCGAGCTCGGAATCGCCATGGGAGGAATGCTCTATGCTCCGGGATCTCTCCTTTCTTCTCTATCACTCTCCTCCTCTCAGTCTCTCTTTTCTTCCTTTTTCTTTGTTTTTCACACCGTTGCTCCTTTTATAGGTGAAGCTCCGATGGCTATAACAACCTGTAACAAACTCAACAAAATCCTAACAACTAACCAACTCTGTAACAAACTAAGAAGCCTCCTAACAGACTAACCACTTGTAACAACCTTACTGTCCCCCGTGCACCTCGCTGCCTGCCCAAGCACTGACAGCGATCGATGGTCGTGATGAGGGAACCGGCTAGGTGCATATGCCTAGTGTGGCTGTTTGGTGCGCCAGAGAGGTGTGCCTATCTAGTGTGCCTGCATGGCCCTGGATCACGGCTCAGATCATTTGCTGTTGGATTTGGCATTTTTTGGCTTTGGGACAGAACCAGGGTTTGAGTTCACTTGTGGTCAAACGCCCAGCTACCACAACTCCATCCTGCAAACCTGCAAAATTGGGGTGTCTACATAAACTATCCATCCAAGAAGCACCAAAATGTATAAAGACCTGAAGAGGAACTTCTGGTGGCCTGGGATGAAGAGGGAGATTGTTGAGTATGTGGCGAAGTATGCAACCTGCTAAATGGTGAAAATAGAGCACCAGAAGCTCGGAGGGACCTAGCAGCCTCTGGATGTACTAGTATGGAAAAGGGAAAATGTGTCGATAGACTTTGTGATGGGTTTGCCACGGACCCGAAGAAAGAACGACATAGTTTGGGTGATAGTGGATCGCCTTACAAAATCGGCACATTTCTTGCCAATGAGAGTCAATCTTCCTTTGGTGGAGTTGTATGTGGTGGAGATTGTGAGATTGCATGGTGTCCCAATGTCTATTGTGTCTGACAGAGACACGAGATTTATATCGAGATTCTGGGGAGCTCTGTAGGAGGCTTTTGGCATGATGCTGAATTTTAGCACTGCCTTTCACCCCCAAACGGATGGCCAGAAAGAGAGGACCATCTAGACACTAGAGGACATGCTGAGGGCCTACGCCATGGACTTTGGTGGTAGCTGGGAGGATCACTTACCTCTGATTGAGTTTGCATATAATAACAGTTACCACGCTAGTGTTGGTATGGCATCATATGAGGCATTGTATGGCAGACCCTACAGGACACTCACTTGCTGGAGTACGGTGGGTAAGAGACAGTTAGTTGAGCCCGAGATCATACAGTAGTACAAGGGCAAGGTGGATTTGATCAGAAAGAGGTTGTTGTCTGCCTAGAGTATGCTGATAGGAGGTGGAGACCTCTGGAATTTGAGGTAGGAGACTTCGTATTCCTGAAGGTGTCACCAACCAAGGGTGTGATGCGGTTCTGTAAGAAAGGCAAGTTGAGCCCAAGATATATCGGACCATACCAGATTACCAAGAGGGTTGGTGAGGTGGCATATAGACTAGATCTGCCTCCATAGTTGGCGAGTGTGCACAACACCTTCCATGTATCTATGTTGAGGAAGTGCTTGGTTGATGTGTCCTAGGTGATACCAGTGCAGCTTAAAGAGCCGCAGGAGGACTTGTCTATGGTTGAAAATATAGTTCAGATATTGGACAGGAAAGAGCAAGTCCTTAGGAATAAAGTGCTCCCATTGGTGTTAGTTTAGTGGCAACACCATGGTACAGAGTAGGCTACCTGGGAGCGTGAGGTGGACATCTAGAGTCAGTACCCCTATTTGTTTCACTAGAGCTGCATTTCGAGGACGAAATTCTTTTAAGGGGGTAGGATGTGACATCTAGGCTTGATTATCCATTTTTAATTGTAAACCATGTAATTAATTGTAATATCATACAAATGGTTTATTAATGGATAATCTGTTGTTTCTTGCATGCGTGAGCTTGTGGTTGGCTTTCTATGCACCTGCTTGTGGGTTGGGACCAATGTGGGGTCTGGTTGGGGATGCACAGTTGCCTCGGTTTGTGCACCTGTCTTTTTTTCTTTTCTTCCCTTCTTTTTTTCCTTCCACTCTCTCTTTCTCTCCCCACAGGCATACATCTTCTTCTTCTTCTTCTTCTTCTTCTTCCTCCTCTCCCCCACCCACACCCATGCCACCACCAGCCAATGGACCGTGCCTCCCCATCCTCTCCAACGGGATGGTTGACTGACGTCATGTGAGAGGAGGAGGAGATAAAGAGAAGGGGAGATTGAGTGGTGGAAAAGGCAGTGAAGAGGAAGACGAGCTGGGAAGAAGAGAAAGAGGAAGAAGGAGTGTCCGCTGGAGGCCGAGGATCGCCAAGGCTTCACCGGGGTAGGAGGAGCTCACCGGAGCAAGGGGATGTTCGCCGGAAGAGCTATGTGACCCCTCCTCCCTTTCGTTCCTTGTTTCTTTGAAAATAATGAGGAGATGCATGAAAATGATGGAAAATGCATGTAAAATCTTAGAAAAATAGGGAAATTGATGGGAATGAGTTGAAATGCATGAAAACATAGATATCATGCGGTTAGGATTGAAATTTGTAGGAATAAACAAATTTTTGGAGTGAAGGCTACAGTAGCCATTTTGAGCTTCATCCCTTTGTGATTTTCGTGTGGATTGTATAGTGTATGGATTGATGAATGGTTTATGGAGTTTTGAAGTAGACTCAAGGGTCAACACTCCATGATTTACTCGTATTTTATGATGTATGTTTTGGGGGTCCGTAGGAGGCTCCTAGTTCCGACGAACTCAAGGCTTGAAACAAGGGAGGTGCCCTAGTTTCGGGCGATTCAGCATACCGAATATCTGTCAGATTAAGCCAGGATACCTGGTTTTGTTAGGCCAAAATCATCCAGTCAACCAAATCAGGGATTTCAGGTATACTGAAAATGTTCAGTGTACTGAACCAGGGTTTTTCGGTATACCGGACCTGAAATTCAGTCTGCAGATTCTACCCTAGCCCTGGTATATATAAATATGATTATAAAATGAAAAGGAAAGGTTTTAATGGACAATAAGTATGTGTTAATGATGTTTTCCCCATATAAATGGCATGGAGAAATATAGAACCCAAATAAGCAGATTTGGGCATGGTTTTGGGTTTTAGACCCTATAAATGAATAAAATGGTTAATTGTGTGTGGTTTTGGGCATGAGACCCAATTTATGATTTTTAAAGCATGGTTTTTCATGAATTGAGTTAGGAACCCAGTGGAGGGTCAAGCATTGCATGGAAACAGATTCCTGCAATGAAAAGAAAGAAAATGTAAATGGTTTTGAAAAGAAAAGCTTAAAGAGTTTTGGAAATGAACACTAATAATGTGTTATGGAACCATGGGGGTTGGTGTCGACAACGTGGTAAGAGTATGAGGCTCCAATGAAACCAGTTCCAGACACGACTATGGTTGCCGAGCTTGAGACAGTGTAGGCTGAGCTTGGGTCGTTGAACCTAGTTGTTTTGGTCACCAAGCTCGTGACGGTGTAGGCTAAGCCTAGGTTATTAAACCTAGTTGTTCGGGTCACCAACGGTGTAGGCTGCGCTTGGGTCGTTGTACCTAGTTGTTCGGGTCACCGATGCGGTGTCAGACAAAGACGTATCCCCATGCATATATGAAAGAAATTGAGGCTAGTTGGCCAGGGCGGTGGCATCCCGCATGGGGAATTTCACAGCAGCAGTGTAAGGAGGTTGGAGAAATGATGTCATCGCCTACTGCTTGTGTGTCTGGTTGCCCCTGATCAAGGTAATATTAGTGAAGAAAAGTGAAAATGAATAAGAAAAGAATGTGATTTCCAAGAAATGAAAAGAAATGTGTTTTGTCTGGGAATGGATTTGTGAATGGTCCTAAAATCCTAGAATAAAAATAAGAATTGGTGTTTTAACCAGTTACTAGCCAGTATGTATGATTTTGGTTTTGAGCCAAGAGGCATTGCGCTTTAGGCTGGATATGGTCAGAAATATGAGGTTTAAAAGTGATTTTGGTTTTGGGAAGAAATCCCAACTATTGAAAGGGACATGTTTTGGAAAATGATTTCCAAATGTTTTCAAAAGAAAATGTAAAATGTGTGTTTCTGGAAGAGAATATGGTTTGGAATAAATTTCCAAACATTTTGAAAAGAAAAGAAAGATGGGTTTTGAAAAGAGTTTGGACTTGGGATCAAATTCCCAAGTGATTTCAAGCAAAACGAAAAAGGGAATGATGTTTTAAAAGGAAAAGAGGATTTTCAATAGAAAAACCAAACCTTGAAAATTTAAAAGCTAAGTATTAATGGTTTTACAGAGATTTTGTGGTTTTGTGTGTTTGGGGCACGTACTAGGTGACTTAGATGTCACTCACGCGTACTTTGTTGGGTTTTCAGGTGTAGATTGCGTGCAGTCGAGTTCTGGTGTAGGACTCGGAGCTTCTAGCCGCACATTGAGATCTTGAAGGTGAGCCTTAGTTACAGTTATTTAATGTTTCTGTAATTAGTGTAATTTTGCTTATGATACAGTGATTTAGTAGCGTTCCCGGGATCGGGGCGTTACAGGTAACTAGGCACACAAGCAGTAGGTGAGGACATCATTCCCCTACCTTTCTGCACTATTGCGGTGAAATTCCACGTGCAGGATGACGCCGCCCTGGCCAACCAGCCTTAATTTCATTTCATAAGCACAGGGTTACGTCTTTGTCTGATGTCCCATCGGTGACCAGAACAACTAGGTTCAACAACCCAGGCTCAGCCTACACTATCGGTGACCGGGACACCTAGGTTCCATATACCCAGGCATAGCCTATACTGTCACGAGCTCGGTGACCCGAACAACTAGGTTCAATGACCCAGGCTCAGCCTACACTGTCTCAAGCTCGGCAACCATAGTCGTATTTGACAACTGTCTTCATTGGAGCCTCATACTCCTACCACGTTGTCGACACTAACCCCCGTGGTTCCTTAACACATTATTAGTGTTTCATTTTCAAAACTCTTTAAGTTTCCCTTTTTCAAAACCATTTCCATTTCATACTTTTTGTTGCAAGAATCTATTTCCATGCAACACCTGACCCTTTTCTGGGGTCCCAACTCAATTCATGAAAAACCATACTTTTTAAAATCATAAATTGGGTCTCATGCCCAAAATTACTCAAAATCATGCATTTAATCATTTTTATTCATTTTTCGGGCTTTAAACCCAAAAACATCCCCAAATACACTTATTTGGGTTCCATATTCGTCCTTGTCATTTACATGGGAAAAACACCATTAACACAAGCTCATTGGCCCTTTAAAACCTTTTTCTTTCATTTCATATTCACATTTATATATATCAGGGCTAAGGCAAAATCGATAAAATGAAAACTAGGTTCGGTATACCGAAAATCCCTGTTTTGGTCGATCGAATGATTTCGGCCTACCAAATCTTGGTATCCTGGCTTAATCTGACAAAGATTCGGTATACCGAACCTAGTTCGACATGCCAAATTGCCCGAAACAAGGGCACCTCCCATGTTTTAGGCTACACATTCGCCAAAACTAGGAGGCTTTGCCGAAACCCTCAAACAAGCACCACAAAATACCAATAAATCATGGGGTGTAGACCATTGAGTCTACTTCAAAACCCCACAAACCATTCATCAAACTGTCAACTATACAATCCACACAAAAAATCACAAAGGGATGAAGCTCAAAAATGGCTACCATAGCTTTCATCCAAAAATCTCGTATATCCCTATCAATTTCAATCCTAACCGCATGATATCTATGTTTTCATGTTATTCAACTCATTCTCATCAATTCCACTATTTTTTACGATTTTACATGCATTTCACACCATTTTCATGCATTTATTCTCATTCGCTCAAACCACGGGAAAAGAAGGAAGGACGAGGGTTGTGTACCTGGCTGGACTCCGACGAGCTCCGGCAGCCTCCTTGCGCTCCAGCCACGCCCTCCATGCCCTAGCGGAGCTCTCTCTGTCGGCAAACCACACGGACAGGGCTCTCCTCCTCTCACTCTGGCTCGCACACTTTTCCTCTCCTTCTCTCTCTCTTGGTTCCTCTTCTACTCACATCCTCTCCTCTATATCTCCACCTCCTCCTCACGTCGCGCCAGCTGCCCATCCCGTCGGAAGGGACGGGGTGATACAGGCCGATGTCATTAGTGGCACGAGTTAGGGAAAGGGAAGGAAGAGGATGGGAATGGTGTGGCTCGTGAGGGAGGAGGGGAAAAGAGAGAGAAAATGAAGGAAAGAAAAAAGAAGAAAGATAGGCACGCAAATCGAGGCGACTATGCATCCTCAAACTAGACTCCATATTGGTCCCAAATCATAACCAGGTGCACAGTAAGCCAACCAAAACATCACAATCACAAAAAACAACAGATTATCCATTAATAAACCATTTATACAATATTACAATTAATTACATGGTTTACAATTAAAAAAGGATAATTAGGCCCAAATGTCACATCCAACCCCCTTAAAAGAATTACGTCCTCGAAATTCAACCCTGAATAAACAAATAGGGGTACTGTCTCTAGATGTCCACCTTGCGCTCCGTGGTAGCTTCTTTTGTACCATGGTGTTGCCACAGAACTAACACCAATGGAATCACTTTATTCCTGAGGACTTGCTCTTTTCTGTCTAGTATCTGAACTGCATTTTCAACCATAGACATGTCCTCTTGCAGCTCCTCTAGCTGCACTGGTATCACCTGGGACGCATCAGCCAAACACTTCCTCAACATAGATACATGGAAGGTGTTATGTACACCGGCCAACTCTTAAGGCAGATCTAGTCTGTATACCACTCCACAAACCCTCTTGGTAATCTGGTACGATCCAATATACCTTGGGCTCAATTTGCCTCTCTTTCCGAACCGCACCACACCCTTGGTTGGTGACACTCTTAGGAAAACGAAGTCTCCTACCTCGATTTCCAGAGGTCTTTGCCTCCTATCAGCATAGCTCTTTTTTTGACTCTGGGCAGACAGCAGCCTCTTCCTGATCAGATCCACCTTGCCCTTGTAATGCTGTATGATCTCAAGCCCAACTAACTATCGCTCACCCACCTCATTCTAGCAAGTGGGTGTTCTGTAGGGTCTGTTATACAATGCCTCATATGGTGCCATACCAATACTAGCATGGTAACTATTATTATATGCAAACTCATTCAAAGGTAAATGATCGTCCCAACTACCACTAAAGTCCAACGCGCAGGCCCTCAGCATGTCCTATAGTGTCTGGATGACCATCTGTCTCAGGGTGAAAGGCAGTACTAAAATTTAGCACCGTGCCAAAAGCCTCTTGTAGAGCTCCCCAGAATCTCGATGTAAACCTCGTGTCTCTATCAGACACAATGGACATTGGGACACCATGCAATCTCACAATCTTAGCCACATACAACTCTGCCAGTTTTGCCAAAGGGAGACACCCTCGTTGGCATGAAATGTGCCGATTTTGTAAGGCGATCCACTATCACCCAAATTGTATCATTCTTTCTTCTAGTTCGTGGCAAACCCATCACAAAGTCCATTGACACATTTTCCCATTTCCACACTGGAACGTCCAGAGGCTGCTAAGTCCCTCTGGGCTTCTGGTGGTTTATTTTCACCATCTGGCAGGTTGCACACTTTGCCACATACTCAGCAATCTCTCTCTTCATCCTAGCCACCAAAAATTCATCTTCAGGTCTTTATACATCTTGGTGCTTCCTGGATGGATAGTGTATCTAGAGTAGTGGGCTTCATCCAGCAAACTATTCTTGATTTCCTCTATTTGAGGCACTTATAATCTCAAATCATATCTCAATCCACTGTCTACCCCGACTGAGAAGTGAGGGGCATTACCAGCTTCCAGCTTCCTCCAGATATCTGACACAAAAGAATCATATTGCTGAGCTGTGACAATCGCCTCGATCATCCTCGGGAAAACAGACAAATTGGCCAACATCAGTCTGATAGTTCCCTGAGACTGTCTCCGAGGCCTGCACTCCACTAGTCCCTCTAACAATTTCCATTCATAAATCATCAGACTAGCTATGACATGAGTGCGTCTACTTAAAGCATTTGTAACCACATTTGCTTTCCCTGAGTGGTACGGCAAACTGAAATCATAATCCTTAATGTACTCCACCTAGCGCCTCTGTCTCAAGTTCAAATCCTTCTGAGTAAAGACGTACTTCAGACTCTTATGATCTATGTACACCTCAAACTGCTCGCCATATAAATAATGCTTCCAAATTTTCAAGGCGATCACAATAACTGCCATCTCCAAATCATGGGTGGGATAGTTCTTCTCATGATCTTTCAATTGGCACGAGGCATACGCCACCACCCTACCATGGTGCATCAGCACACACCCCAAACTAGTTCCACATGCATCACGGTAGACTATGAAACCGCCACTCCCAGAGGGCAAAGTCAAAACTAGGGCTTATATCAGACGAGCCTTCAACTCATTGAAGCTCTCCTCGCACTACCTATCCCAAGTGACGTGCACTTCCTTTCTGGTCAGTCTGGTCAATGGTGCAGCAATCTTGGGGAAATCCTGGTTGAATCTCCTATAATATCTTGCCAAGCCAAGAAAACTTCTAATCCCAGTCACTGTCTTCGGTCTGGTCCAACTGCTCACAGCCTCCACTTTGGTTGGATCCACATTGATGCCTTCTCCTGAAATAATATGACCAAGGAAGGACACCTCCTCTAGCCAAAACTCGCACTTGGAGAACTTGGCATAAAGCTGATTCTGCTTCAACGTCTCCAGTACGATCCTTAAATGTCTCCGAAGGGTCTAAACATCCAAAGAATACACCAGAACATCATTCACAAAGATGACGACAAACTGATCCTAATAGGGCCTGAGCACCCTATTAATCAGGTCCATAAAAGCAACCAGAGTATTCGTCAACCCGAAAGGCATAACAAAGAACTCATAATGTCCATAACAGGTGCGAAAGGCTGTCTTCTGCACATCTGGCTCACTAATCCTCAACTGATGGTATCCAGATCTCAAATCTATCTTGGAAAACACCGATGCTCCCTACAACTGGTCGAACAAATCGTCGATC
>JAMKQA010031999.1:0-18379 GCA_024699735.1 Posidonia australis
CCCCCCCCCCCCCCACCTTTCTCTCTCTCTCTCTCTCTCTCTGGTCAGTTGTGGTCAACTGCGTAAACTGCTCTCTCTCTCTCTGGTCAGTTGTGGTCAACTGCGTAAACGGAAAAATACACAGAGTAACAGTTTCCAGAAGGTAAAACTGCAAAAGGAAATCACCTTGAACCCAGAAGCAACGCTGTTCACAGCTAAGGTTCCAATAACATCATCAGCTTCCACACCAGGAACCTGACCATTGCAACATTATGGAATGATGCTATTGCAACTTAATATATGAGCATTTGGAAGCATGCATTTAGCTAAGGTTCCAATAACATCATCAGCTTCCACACCAGGAACCTGACCATTGCAACATTATGGAATGATACTATTGCAACTTAATATATGAGCATTTGGAAGCATGCATTTACCTCAATTACTTTAATAGACATGGCCTTTATTGATGCTTTCAAATACTGAAAACCTTGGACTACAGTGTCAGGGGTTGGGCTGCGATTGCTTTTATAAGAAGGATACAGCATGTGACGAAAAGTCAAACCTTCAAAAAAAGTATCTATGATGTTAGAAGAAGAAAACTACAATTGTTTTTGTGAGAAACTTAAGAACATGCTAGTACTAGATGATGTTTAAAAGTGACCACAACATAAGACGATAAAAATTAATCAATTTAGTTATTGTATTCTATGTTAAATGCCCAAGAGTTTCAACGAGGACGTTGAACTGTCAAGTTCACTGCCTAAGTTGTTGGTGCATGTCACATGTGGTTGGTTAGTGTGTGGTTGTGAGCATGGATCAAGAGAGTAGTGGAAGAGTTCTCTCAGTAGTCTAGTCCTCCATGATAAATGAAAGCATCCAAGACCATTCCGAGAAAACTGGGAACCTGGAAAAGTACTAAAAGTAAGGACAGTTTAGTGCAGAAGACCTCAAAGTAGACCTATCAATTCTTAGTACGATACAATTACAAGAAACAACATAACACAACAATACAATAAAATTTAGTAACAATTTTTTTAACTATTTTGAAATACTTATGTGATTCATGATTAATGAATATAATTTTATTTTGACACGATTGAAACCAACACAATTAATACACATTTAACATTGATAATGGATTAGTAAGCATATTATTATCAAATTGAATACAAATATATTTTATACATGTTTAAAATTATTGTATTATTAGTAATCAAATATATTTTTTCCCAAAATACAAAAAAATCGGTGAAAAAAAAGATAGACATGATTACACAAAAAATCCGACACGATAAGCACAAGACCCGATCTGATTGACAGGTTTACCTCAAAGTGACCAAATTCCCTTCTACATTCATTAAGTTTGGGAAAAAGGAAGCCAAGTCTAGACCCCACATCCAAATGTGGAAAAAAACAAACTGAAAAAAAAAAAGCTGAAACATGTATTCAGAGGCAAATACAAGCATAAAAAAAAAAATTGCAAGACTGCATAATGGAAGAATTTTATGCCCAATCAATTACTACAAGAAAATACAGGCACTTGGTTATGTTTGAAGTCTTAAACTGCAATTTCAAAACTTGACAACAAGCAAATTTACTTTTCATGCATATCCAATCAATCCTAATTTAGGCATGCCATTAAGGTTGTCCATAGGATGTTCACAAATGCAGTATCTGTTACTGCAGATAAGTCATGGGGGTCGTAGCAGCATAATCAGTAACATTTTCAAGATTTTAAATTTACATGCACATATATACTTATCTCTTCAAAATTTTAGACATCCTCATTGCTTGCAAATAAAGGTCGAATTATCCTAGGCATATTTGAATAAGTAGATCTACTGTAATTTTGCTAATAAAATCAGCAATACTCCATGATTTAAATCATTGATGAGGGTATATATATAGTAACATGTTCGCATAACATATGTGAGCACAAAGATCCCATTTAGAAACACAACATGAAGCTACAGATTCTAATTGATTGTTTCAACAACAATTTTTCTCTCTTCCATGTGTGTGCAAGGAATGTCTTGTAGGTATTGTGTCCATTTCATTGACAATTGGAATGGACCTTTGGAACATGTTTCATTGAGAACGTATTTGTTTGCTGTTTGCTTTCAAATTCTCATTTTTTTCTCTTTTTCAGGTCCCAATCTATTTTCCTATCATAAAATAATTCTTATAGACTCAAACATATCCAGTAAACCTAGATCCCTAACATAATCACCTGCCAACAATAACCTTGTAGTGTTACGACCATTACAATAATCACCACTTAAAGCGAAAAATCCACAAGATCTAGTCCTTTTCACACAAAATTCATGAAACATTTAGTAGTCATGAAAAGTCTTATGCAAGAACTGCTATAACATTATTAACCACAAGAGATTTTGATTATTTCATGAATTCTTCCATTTCTGAGCATCAGATCTAAATCAGTTGATCTGACAAAAGACACTTGACACTAGATAAGATCCAAAAGGATTTTTTTTGTTGAATGGGAGGGAAGCACAAGTTTGATATTCAAATAAGTCTAACAAACACAGGTTTTATTCTTGTCTACAGAATATGTCAATTTACCATGTCGAAAGAGACATTTGATACCTTTAGCATTGAGACTTGCTCTAGGTGCCATAGTTGTTTGACCAAATGGAACTCCTGAAAAAAAGTTTGAGACTCAAATACTGCAAACTCTAAAAGCACCAAAATCTAGTGTATCCTTTCAACGATAACCTATGAGCCATATCATAAACATGATTTATGACGAGATTCATGTTTTGGAGAGAAAAAAGTCTGCTCATTTTATTGAAGAGGACATATCAACATGGCTGCAAATTTATTAAAATCATCCATAAGTAGCCTTCCTTAACCATATAAGCAAGTTGATGGTTGATAATTGCAGATCCACACTTTTAGTAACTTCAAGAGCTATGTTCAGTGTGTATGATATATGGCCCATAAAAAGAAACAGGATAAGAGGTACAACCGACTTCCAGGGCTCACCATCATGGTCAAAGACCACCTGCATTAAAAGAAGGAAATAATCAATGAAAATCCAAATAAAAAATGGTTCAATGTAAAAATAGATGCAATGGCATGAATATTGGAATAGAAGCCAACAAATCACTAATTTACAGAAGGATTAGCTGCAAAGCAAAAGAAACAAATAAAGAATATGAGGATATGAGAGCACTGTTTCATACAACAAGCATGTACGGTCATGATGATAACATAAATGAACCTGAAAGTACAGTCGCAACAAAATAATGATGCTGCTACTGACACGGTAAGACCCAGCCAAAAAACAGATGTACAAACAACAAGTCTGTCTTCAAAAAGGCAACTTTGCTCCTCATCTTAGTCAAAAAATCTTAACTGCTTGTCCTTCTACCCTTGCTCCCTCCAAAATGCACTTTAGAAAACCTAAATGTTTTTGTAATCATAAAGAACATGATAGAAACGTTGAATTATTTACCACTTATTCTAGTGAAAATGGAAATGTGGCTAGATATTTAAAAATTGGTGTAGAAGGAAGAACCAATGTTGTGATATATCAGGCATGCTTAAATCCTTTTTCACTATTTCTAACAATACAATCTTACGTCTTCCTCTACCTCTATTGACAGTTTCTATACATAAACATGGAAAGAAAAACAACACTGAGAACATATATTATTTCAAGAAATATCAGAACATATGAAATAGTTAGGAACTCTTGAATAAGATAATTTGTGGCAGAATAGAATAGGATAAGTATTCTTGTTTGATTGCAAAAGAAAAGCAAAATAAAGCTTGGATAAGGAACACCAGAGATTTTGATGACATATGCCGGAACAGAATATGATGATTTTCTTTGAACTTTTTTGTCAAATGGCTATTCTGGGATAAGTGGGGGTAGAATAGAATAGCTATTCTCCTTATTCTGCTTATTAGTACAAACTGTGAATAAACAAGCACAAATAAAAGCTATTCCAGTTTTATCCCAAATCCAAACATGGGCTAAGAGGGAGACAAGTGAATGAACATTACAAAAGAGAACGAAAACAGAATGCAGCTTTTGTGAACGTAAATCATACCGCAACATGGGATGGAACAAATTCCAGTATGTCAATCAGCTGCAAAATAATCATCGCCAACATTACAAGAAATTTATTTTATGAGGATAAAATAAATGGAATAGAGCTTGTACAAAAATGCTCTCTAAATGACTCTACTAAGGCCCAAATCTATCATATATCCAAAGTTATTAACATCAGAATTTTCTTTTTAACTTTGAAGGTGAATTAGTCTCATGATCTTTCCTTTTTTGATGTTTCAAGGAATCTTCCCATAGAATGTAAACGTCAGCATCATTTAACTTGCAATTGGCCAAGTAAATGGTCCTCATTTATGGTATTATGTTGTTCTTGACTATTTGTTAGTTTGCTTCTCATTATAAAATGCTACCTCCTTGTACTCTTCATCGAGATAATCCATGTGAATGCATTTGTAGATCTCCTAATAATAATAATCAACTTCATGATATTCGATGCATGTCCTTCCATTTTTGTGTTAACAAAATAAACTCTTTGCTTGACTAGTGGAACATACATTTCTTAGACATGACCTTGATGAATCAAAGACTAGACACACAAATGCATTCTACAATGGATCCTAGCATACCTTTTCCAAGCTTCTTTATACACATTTCAGGCTAATTCTGAAAACCCTCTCTGGGAAAAAGTCCATCTGATGCAACCCAACCAACCACATATGGTGGAGTAGCTCTTTACATCAGAATTATTTAGTAACCACTGGAACTAGGATATATGGTAAAGAAAGGTCCCCAGCCAACTTCAATCCCAATTTTCACTCCTTAGTTCTACAACACCTAACCATGTCCTACTCATGGTACTAAATGTCTACGCGTGTCACCGAAATTTCTCCGACACGTGTCTTATTTTCAATTTACTAACATGACTCCGACACGATATCAAAATGAAAGTTTTCTAAACAAATGTAAATTTTTTTTACCGTGTTTCCACCGACACAATTCCGAGTTCCGACATACCGATATTTCCCCGACACCTGTCGATTTTTTAACTTATCGAAGTCCGACACGAAATCGTCATTTAGAATCATGGTCCTACTATAGTATTGTCCTCATCATCACATGCACTTGCTCACTAACTCAACACAGGTCACAACTTTGCCACCACTACAACGACAATGCCATGGTCCCACTATGTGGGGACAACTTCATTGGTCACTAGTAGAAATCTATCTAGCAACTCTCTCCTCCACTGGTCAACCCCTTCAATAACAGGTTGGATAAAATAAATAAATATGCATGTTGAAGACAATATTTTCAGATATTATGCCCACAAATCTAGTTCATAATACATTTTTGGAAGATGACAAAAGGCCAAAACTAACATACGAAGGATAAAGCCGTAAATATTGTTAAAACCCAATCTCCGTTCCCATCTGCATGCTCAAGCATACCATGTTGCAACTTTGCTGCATCCAAAGAAGAAACATTTGTCAAAATAATGGAAGGATATGATAGGTATACATGGTCAGACTGAAGAAAGCTATTATGAGACAATATCATCACAAAGTAAGATCATTGTAAATCCAAGTAACAAAATCCAATCTTCTACTATTAACCAAGATTACATATTTATTGGTTCAAATGAAGAGGAAACCCCAAAATGCCATGTCTAATTGCATTAGTGTTTACACAACAGGTCCCAAAGCTCACGTAACGGAGGAAGGTTGCAATAGTGGCCAACATAAAATAGAAATACAATATAATCATATAAACACGAATCCACATAAGGAGTAGGTTGAGATGTCTCCTCTTACAAACATGTTGCCTAGATTTTGCGCTTGGTGAAGAATGAGTGTGCAAGAAGTGCTTCACACCTTGAGTTCAGTATTATTAACCAACAGACACTGAAGTGGCATCTGGTTGTCAGGGAGAGACTATTCTAAAATGGTAAGATTAGGTTAGCAGCTTGGGACATAAATATCCAAACGGTTACAGGGATGCTTTTTAGATACAAAGATAAGAAGAAACTTAACATGATTTGATTGCAGGATATTTACTACTTAGGAAACATATGCTGTAATACACTACACAAGAAAATACAAACATAGAAATGGAGTTGGAACAATTTTAGGTAAAAATGTTTAAGTTGAAGTCGTAGATGTCAAAAGAAAGGAAGAAAGAAATGATATTGCTTGTATTCGGAGAAGTGATAGTTAACACCAATCCATATTTAGGTAGAAATAGATGAGCCTCCATAAAGAAAAAATTGGGGAAAATATGGATGTCCTTCCATTTTTGTGACATTCAAGGATTGCCTAGCTGAGAAAGGTATTTAATATATGAATCTGAATGGGAATATTTAGAAATAAAAGAAGTGACATCAAAGGGAATCTACCAAGGACTTTGGTGCACAAGAGTTGCATGATTATAGGGATGATAGGGTGGTTCATTACAATAAGTCTAGAACTGCAGAGATGGTGGGTTCTCCAACCTAGTGTTACACACTCTAGATCTTGAAGATAGTATTGATTCCTATTACAAAGTTTTAAACACTTTATATAGTTTTGCAGAAGAAGAAGAAATGGATCCCTCTCATATACGGAGTAGGATATCAGTACTTGCAGCACCTTCAGGAAAAGGAAAGGGGGTAGCACCGACCAACTGAGGATAAAATACCAAGAGAACTTGATGTAATCATTTGAGGAGAAGAGTAGAATGCATGCAATATGCACTGGTAAAGGAGGCATGCATGATAGATGTTGAAGGAATTATAAAATGCTGAAGACGTAATTAACATGGTTGGAACTTAAAAGAATGAAAAGGAACTTAAATATGTATAATCTAACAGAACAGGGGAACTTTGGCTAAAAGCTTAAGACTGAGACATTGCTTTTGTTACTGAAGTGTGTGTATAATAGCATCACCATTTAACCTAATACATGCTAAGAATAAATACGAGATATGAAGCCAAAGTGATCTGAAATAAAGCATACAAAATTCTATAGCAAACGTAAATATCAATAGAAAATAACATGTAAGAAAATAGTTGCGAACCTAAAAGCTTGTAATAAGCTCTGTACATAATCGATGTTCCATCAATAAGCATAACTCGATTGCTCGAGGCATCAAGACGTGAGTGGTTCATTCTTGATTTCGCAACATCACCTCGCACATCTCTTAACCTCGTGTCTTCAACTTGGGAAACCATATGTGAGGCACTACGTGATACTCTTTCTTCACCAACACCAAATGAACTTGACGCCCTACTAAAACACAGCTTAGAGAGCCCGCCACAACTTAGTACCTGTCATTTGCAAAAAAGGATTGCAAGTCTAGTAACTACACGGCAAAAAATATATGTAAAAATAAAAGTCCAGAAAACCAACAAGAAATATCAAAAAGCTATTCACTCTCTGGAACAGAATCCAACTACCCAAAACAAGGTTTTTTTTCCCCCTCAATCAATCCCCTCTGATTTAACATCAAGGACTGAAAGAACGAAACTTGAGTAGGGCAGGCGTACCACTGTGGAAAGTGTGGGTAAGAACCCAATCATGTGATGCTGCGGCAAGCCGTGAAGCAGATTCGTCCTCCTCCGGCTCAATTGGATGAGGAGACTCGAGGAGCAAGAGCATGCCATGAACACACACAGTGAGAGAAAAGAGCGGTGGTGTGACGGCAATGAGTCTTCTTCGTTGGGGAGAGAGACCAGAAGACAATGTTGGTTTGCGCTCTGATCGGAAGAGCAAGAGGAGGACCAGGAGGAGATATCAGGAAGAGGAAAGGAGGAGAGAGCGCGATGACAACATGTGTGAGTGTCTTCTGCAGCTTGCCGCTGCTATCCTCTCCAGTCGCCTCTCCCCTCTCCATCTCCTTTCAAACATGTACGAAATTGTTACGGGATCGGTCTCAACCGTTGGATGATATTCTCGAGATACGATGCTGCCTAACACGACATTTGTGCCCTCCTCATTTGTATACTCGAGATACGACGGATCAGTGATTCTCCAGTGCAGCACCCGTCCAAGTTCTTTCAAGAATGACTTTGAGTAGCGTTTAGGCTATACGATTGAAACCTCTTAGAATTAGAAGTGCGATTTTGAGATTTTTTTTTTTAGAAATTAACTTTTAAAATTATTTGTAAAAGTTAGATTTTTAAAAATCATTTAAAATTCTATTTGACAAATAAAAAATTTACTTATAATAGTTAGATTCTAGTAATGGTTAATTTACATATTTACTTCCTTACAAATCTTCTTCATTATCCTTCTCCTTGTCGTCCTTAACATTGAGAAAGTTCCTATACTAGAACACGAGGTGCTTGACCCTCCCACACTTCTTGTAGGCGTCGTGGGTGTCGTCGACGTTCGACCTGATAGTGATTTGGGCGATTACAAGGAGGCCCTAGAAGCTGGCGTAAGTGTTCTCCCCTCTCTCGTTGAAAAATCCACCTACGATGGGTTTGACGGCAGATTTGACCTTAGAGGAGGCATCCTTGTTGATAGTGGGGACGTAAGGGTCGTAGCCGATGGTGCATTGCCAGATGTCGTGGGTTGGTAGGGCGACACTGCTATGGACCTGGTTGTTCGTCGACATGTGGACTCGCCCTGCTGTTGTCGACATCTTAGCGGATCGTCGAGAAGAGAAATAGAGCGTTAGTGTGAAGGTAGAGGGAAGATTTGGAGACGAAAAAGGAGGACAAAAGATGATTGACACCATTGGATGACTTGGAGGGCTTGCAGTCGCCAATTAGCAGGAAATGAGAAAGGAGTAGTGTGCTTGTGGGCCGATGGAAAGAGGAGGAAGGTCGAGCAACTAACAAAAAGGCGCTAACGATAGGATTGGGGCTGACGGTGGTGGTGTAGGTGGACGACGTTGCAAAGAGGAGAGAGTCGGTGACGTCGGGTGGGTGGGGAGGAAAAGGTGGGCGATGAAAAATAAGATTAAGTTACCACAAAACTGTTCACAAGAATATATATATATATAGGCAAATTATCAGGTAAGGCTCGTCCTTACTTTTGTTTGGTAAGGTCCTTGATCATCTACCATCAAAATCACATCCCATGTTTGAGATTAAATCTAAATTTTAAATTAACAAAACCACATTGTAATGGTGATTTTGTGAATTTTCATTTTCCCTCCATTTTCATTTATTGATAGATTTTTATGTTAACTAAATCACATTAATATTCTATTGCATGTTAATATTCCTTCTTATTTGGTAATATTTGTTTTTTTAATTCGTAACGTTTTAATTTTTTTGTTTTAGTTTCAGTTTCACACTTCTTTATTTTTGTTTTAGTATTACTACCTTTCCCTGTTTTAATTTAGTTTCAATATCGATTGTACAATACCTTTATTTTTTTTAGTGTTACATTTACTTGTTTTAGTTTTTGTATTTCTCTTTCTCCTCCTTTGTGGATCAAAACTCCCTTATTTAGAGGGAAGTTTGGGGATTTGTGCGAAGGGGAGAAGAAGATCTGCGTGTGTGGGGGGCGATAGGGGTACTGTGACTGGGGCACCGAGAGGACGGCGAGGGCACTGTGACGGAGGCATTACAAGGGCGACGAGGGTGATGTGATGGGAGAGAGGAGTGGGAGGAGGATCTGTGTGCGGAGGGAGGAGGAGGATCTATGTGTGCGAGGGATGGGAGTGCATTAACACTAGGTGGGGGAGGTGGGGGGAAGGGAAAGGGACTAGTGTGACGGGGGGAGGATCTATGCGGTTAGCGGCGACGGTGTGTGACAGGGGCATCTAGAGGCACCGAGAAGGGCGATAGGGGTGGGGATGTGGTGGCGGGAGACTGAGGGGGACCAGGTGGGGGAGATGGGGTGGGGGGAAGGGGGAGGCTAGCTGTGGCGGCGGGAGGATCTGTGTAGACGACGGCGAGGGTATTGTGACTGGGGCACTGAGGGGCAGTGTGGACACTGTGATGGGGACACCGAGGGGTGGCGTGGATGCTGTGACAAGGGCACCGAGGAGTGGGGGAACTGACGAGCGGCCTGGACGTTGTGACAGGGGCACCGAGGGGCAAGGGCGGGGTGTGGTGGTTGCCGATCGGGGGGATGGGTGTGTGGTGGCACTAGGTGGGGGAGGCGTGGTGCGAGGAAGGGGGAGGGCTGCTGTAATTGTGAGGATTTTTTTTTGAAGGAGAGGGGACTTTAATACCAAAATGAGGGGTATTTTTAAATTTTGAATTTTGAATGAAAATTTTTGGTAGTTTTTGAGAGTAGTTTTTGGTTTTGTTAAAATCAAATCAATATATGATCTTCATGATGGATGGACAGGATTAAGAACCTTACCATCTAAAAGTAAGGACGGGCCTTATCTGATATTAACTATATATATATATATATATATATATATCCAAGATATCATGAATCAAGGATAAGTGGATACCCATTTAAATGGCAATATTGTAAATACTAATGGCATTCATGAGTAATAAATAAAAAAACAAGGCTAGTAACGTAAGTATATGCCTTATTTATCCAATTTCTACTAGAAATTCCCTCTAGTCAGTTTCTGGAAAACCATGACTTTATACATGAATTTCGTTGCCTAGAAGCTGTAGCTTCTGTAAAAAGTGGACTTCCAAGACCTTGTTTGGAACTACTTCTGAGGTTTTCCATGGTTTGTCAGAAACTAACCACTTAAAAGTCACCTAAAAATAGTTCCAAATAAGATCTTAGTTGGACTTTTGGGGAGTCAATTTATGTTGAAGAAATCGACTCCCACAATTTTCACTTCTTTGTCGAAGAGCATAGCTTTTCTAGCTTTCTACTCAACGATTTTTATATTTAAGTTTTTCGAAGAAAAAATTGATTCTCTTAGAATTTGAATCAACTGATACTAATAAGTTTAACTTTGATTTTTGAAATCAAACCTGTCAATTCTTGATACGATATGATTATACGAAACAACACGATATGATATGACAATATGATAAAGTTTAGTAATAATTTATGATTAATAAACATAACTTTATTTTGATACAATTGAACATAATTATTACCTGATTCAACACGATTTGAATCGATTGAACTCAGTTAACACATGTTTAAAATTGATAATGGATTATTAAACATATTATTACCATATTGAATACACATAAATTCTGTACATGTTTAAAATTATAGTATTATTAGTAATCAAATATAATTTTTAAAAACCACAAGAAATATTTATAAAAAAAATAATAGACACGATAACAAAGTAAATCTAACATGATAACTATACGACACGATCAGATTGACAGGTCTATTTGAAATCAATTGGTACAATAGACTAATCAATTTAATGAGCTTGCAAGTCGAATATTAATAATGCTTAACTCAAAAGTAAAACAAGACGAGAAATCTAGCTAAACCTTATCGATCTAGATGGACATCAAGCACAAAGTGAAATTGGATGTTATTAAATTAAGGGATTTAAATTTGGGACATCTCTACACGTAAAAAGAAGGGGCCAATGTAGTCGTATCCCATGATACAACCTGCAAGATTGTATTCAATAAGTTTTCATGCATTTATTTATTAGAAATTTTAACCCTATTGATACACTTTGCATCATCTACAAACCACCAGCGATCCACCTACAAAGCTTCTATAGAGATTTACGTAGAGATCTTTCCAAGAAGCCAAATCACCAAGCCATGGCAGGGGTTATGGGCTGGTAAAAAAATTATATACACCAAATTCAAAATCAAACCATAGGAAATTCAAGTCAATCTTTGGAATGATACAAAAAAATAGAAGAAGATGATAATGTAGGACCCATCATCATGCAATTTTAACCCTTTATGTATGAATTGGTGTTAGATTTGGTATTATGTGAATTGATGTCCATAGGAATAACCTTTCTTGGTCGTTATACAACACTAGTAAGTCAGGCACATGCGGTGCACAATTTCAATGGATTTTGTGAAGAAAAAGGGTAATAGAATATTGGACAATATGGATGAATAAGACCAGTGCAAAAACTAAAGCATAATCACATAGAAAATAATTAAAAAACTATTGAATGCATATCTATGTTACATCACATAAGAATTTTCAAGAAACAAAGAAAAAGATGAAATAACAAAAAAAGAAAGGAAAAAGCTACTCCTTTAATCAATAATAACATCGAAGATGGTTCTTTAGTGTCGGTTTGATGGTGACAAAGACAATTCTAGGTACAACAACAACACGAAGATGATTGTCACAATATGAATGGAAATTAGATGATGCAACTCTCAAGACAGTCATGAGCACAAAATTCCAATGGTAGTAGTGCAACAAAGACAATATGGTCAATTTGTTGATACCATATCCATCTCCAATAAGCGTATTGAGTTTAAAATTTTGGTAAAGCTTTTATCAAACTATGACATATGAGTAATTAAGAATGTTAAGAGGGATTGACACGAGGAAATTATGTTAAAAAAAATTACTAATTTTTATTTGAATCACTAAAAATAGATATCAATAAAAACAATATCGCACTAAATAATTATTATAGTTTCATGTAATCAAACATATAAAAAACTTACGTAATATTTTTTTTGAAAAACGATAATTTGCTATTAACTATTCCCTTAATTATGAAAACTATCATCAAGAGATAAAAAGATGTCTAGAATTACAAACCAAACATGAGACACTAAGTTCCCATCAAAAAGAAACATGTGCAATGTAACCGAAGTTCTAACAAAATAACAGTACTGTTATCCACCACAAAAGGATGCGTAATACAATGATTAACAGGATATTAATCACTCAGCAGCAAGATCCCCTGCAAAGGTAGGCATGTTGGGGATCGAATCAGATGGAGGAGGCAAAATATGATCATAAATTCCCATGGAGGAAGCAGAATTTAGAGCCATTGATTGTGCCTACTTCATAGTCCAAGTTTGTTGCATGGCTATAAAAGAGTACAAAATTTCCTTTTTTTCAAAACTTATATCCAGATTTTTTATCCAATAACGCATTAGAGAAATAATATCATTGATAATTAAGATAGAGGGTTTCCTTTAAAAATTCTATTGTTACATTCATTGCGTATTAACGAAAATATGGCTTTAATCAAAACATACCACCTGAACATAGTAAGATTAAAGTTCAGTGTAGGAGGGAATTTAAACAAATTTATTATTTGAAAAAAACTAGGATACATAGAGGAGGATGTGGAGAAATTCCAAATTACACTTGCAAAAGAACAATGTATGAAACATGTGTGCTGGTCTCACAATGCATATTACTGAAAATATAGACATCAAAACCCCTCCAGCCTCTCCTACACAAGTTATTCTTGGTTAAAATTTTGTTAAAGAGGACCAACCATGAAAAAAACTTCGTCTTTAAAAGCACCCAACTTTTTCAAATTTTTTCATGTAATGAGAACCTAAGGCCTCCATCATTTAAAACTTTGTAACAAAAATTAACTGAAAAAATCCTATCTGAGGTTGGATTCTAAACCAAGTTGTTCCTACGATGTATAAGAATTATTTCATTTAATAATTCAACCAGCAAATTTGCCTGCAATTGAATATGAGATAGATTGCCTTGTAACACTTTAGATGGATGAAATAAACTACTAAAATCATTCCTAAATAAGTCCACAATCTTTTTAACCGAAGCTTTTTTATATTTTGTTGTATTATATAAGTCAAGAAATTTGAATTTAAGCTTTTCTCCATTCCATCATTTGTTTTCCTAGAATATTACACTGTCACAATTATTAGCTTGGAAAAAAGAGAAACAATTGATAATATCAAAACAAGCTTTGATATCTTGCCATAAATGGGAGCATTTACTAACAAAGGAGTTTAGTAATGCACCTGGCCAAGCTCTAAAGAAATATTTAGGCTTTAAAAGTTCTCTCCATTTCAGATTAGAAGAGTCAAAGAATAATTGTCATAACAATTTGCTTTTAAGTACAATACTGAAATTTCTCAAATTTATGATCCTCCATCTATTTTGGGTTTTTGGTCTACATAAGGATGCCTAATTGGCTAGGTGGAAGCCATTTCCGGATGGTGAGAATGAATTCCAAATGAATTTACGTCTAAGTTTATCAATTTCCTTTTCCATCTTAATAGATAAATAACGTATTGACAGATAATATGTAGGAATAGCAAAGAGGATTGAGTTTATTAGAGTCAAGCGACTTCTTAGGGATAGAAATTTGCTTTCCAAAGAGAAAGTTTATTTGATATTTTCTCTATGACGGGAGTTCAGTCCCAAAAGGTGGCCTTTCTGTAGTGTAAAGGGAGCCTAAGATATGTAATTGGCAATTCAGCAACTTCACATCCAAGTATATTGAAGAATCTAGTGATAGAGTGCTATCATACCCCATTACCTGGAGCATGCACAAGGGTAGTTGGGCGAGAAGTATGTATCTCATTGTCATTGTGACCGAAATCATCTTTTTCCAGACAATCAAAAACAGCAAGCACTTTTTTTTAATTTGGCTATGGAAATGTTCCTTGCTTTTGTCTCAGCCTCCACAAATTTTGCTGTTTCATTTACTGCCAGGTTATCTATGGGTTGAGGAAGATTGAAATGGGGTAGCTCAGTGGACAATGAGGGTGAAGCATTGTAAAGCCCCCCAGAAGAAAGTGGGATGGGGGTAGGAAGTAGACCAGTAGAACTAGAAGATGGTGTGATTTGGGTGGTAGGACTAGAAGATCTAGTCCAAACATTTTTACCATTCCTAGAAATTTTTCCACCCTTTGCCCTTCTCCAACCTTTGTTGTTTTTGAAGGGTTTAAGGATAGGATTCAATCCTCTGTTGTCTGTTAAAGCTAAAGAGGACTTTTTAGGCCATGCAGGAAGGGGTTTGGAGTTTGAGGAGGAAAGTGCGCAAATGTCCCAATTGCACCTAAATTTTATGGGATATATAATTTTACCAAAAGCAAAAAATCTAGAGTTCAGGGATGTCCTTACCCAGGTGGACTTTGACCCTAATTCTCGTATATCCTTGGAATTTCATTCGATCAATAGAAAGATCTACCTCTAATAAATCGACAAATTTTGAGACCATATGATGGAAAATATCCACATTCCAGAGATGATGTGGAATCTCTTCTATTCGGATCCAGACCTCCTTCTCCCTTAGAGTAAAAACTACGTTGGAGTTGAGAAACCAAGGGATAAAGGAAGTAGAGAGCATCTGTAAGAAAGATCCATACATACTTAGGGTTTCATTTCTAATCGTGGAAAAAGGAAACTTTAATAAAAATTTGTCCGAGGAAATGTCCTGCACCTCGACCTTAGAGGTGTTGGGCCAGTTGTTATAGAGGTGCTCTTCCAACACTGATTTGGTAAGCTGTGGAGTATACACAGTGACTATGGTGATACTAAAGAGAGACAGGAAAAAATCACATATAACGTCAGAAGAAGGAAGGATAGTACGAGGAAAGAGGTCAGTGGAAGCTGTAGAGATCAGTGGAGAAAAGTCTTTCCTTATATTTGACTCATAATGTAATATCAAAAGCTTAATAGTTTGGCTCATAATTAATAATTTTCTTTTATTAGAAATGCATGAATATAATTAATTACAAAGAGAGAAAGATTCTGATTGAATATTTACAAATCATGTGGGTATTAAGTGACCATGAAACTTATAACTAATCATCTTTCGATTTAATATCAATAGAAAGGATGCCACACGCATGTATCATACTCTTAACAAACAAACAAACAAAGGTATAAATCATGTGACATAGCGTGAGGATACATTTTTGTTGGATAGATACATAGATAATTTGCCTACAATATTCCTCACGATCCATCACCAAACCAAAACCACAAACAATATGACTTTACGCATCTTTTCGTTTCAGCAAAACAATACTTTCAACAAATCTGAAGCATAGAAACAACAATTAAATCATGCCCTACAAAAATATTCCATTATTTCTCATACCTTTTTTTTAAACAAAATTTAAAAAAAAAAACACTATTTCTCATTTACGCCAGTATTTCTCCCCATAGGACCTGAAGATATCTCGAAGTACTCTTGCCAACTTCCACCACCCGCCACCACCTCCTCCTCCTCCTCACCTCCACCACCACCACTACCGGAGCACCCCTCCTTCCAAACCCACCACTGCTTCACGCACCCATCAAGCCCCCCACTGTAAACCATGCACCCGTGCTCCCCATCCAACCTCACCGCCACCCCTTTCACCGGCCCCGAGTGCCCCTCGAGCACCGCCGTGCACTGGTGCTGCGTTCCTCCACCGCCACCGCTCCTCCTCCTCCACACTCTCACGGTCCTATCCACCGACCCACTCACCACCATCTTATCCACCGTCGCCAAGCAAAGAATTGCACCACCATGTCCTCTCACAAATCCTAAATAGCTCATGCGCCCCATCACCTTCCCTTTCTTCCAATAATGCAAGTATCCGTCCCCACACCCAGCGTAAAGAACGCAATCTCCGCCACCGGACACAGCCAACGCCTTCACCGGGGACCGGTGCTGCTGCAGGCAGAGCAAGAGCCCATGGTAGTAATCGCCCGTAAAACTTCTCTTCCATAGTTTCACTGTCCCATCTTCTGACCCACTGAAGACTAGTCCGTCGAGCTGATGATCGACTACGACCGCGTTCACGCCGTCGTCGTGCGCGTATATCGTCTCGACGCACCTCATCTCCCCGGCAATGGTCCACACCTTGATGGTGTGGTCCGACGAACCGGAGTAGAGGAGGCTCAACATGGGGTTGTACGCTAAGCTGGTGATAGCATTGGAGTGTTTGATCTTGTTCATGTTGTTGGTTGCGGTAGACATCGTCCACTTCGAGAAGATCGTGGGCTTGGAAGGAGGCAATGTTCCCTTTCTCGTGTGCACCGGGTTCGAGCACCAGACGCGGATCCTCCTGTCGGAGTGCGCCGTGAACACCAACCCGTGCGGCGTGTTCACGAGCAACGCCTCGACGTCGCCGCTCCCGGACCTGAGCTTGCTGAACTCGGTGAAGGAAGGGAGCTTCCAGATTCTCACCGACTTCGAATCGGTCCCCGCGTAAACGAGCTCGTCCGAGGAGTCGGAGTGGTAGACGAGGGCTAGCGACAGGATCTTGCCGTGTTGCTTTGCGACGGAGGAGAGGCAGCGGTAAGGAGTGGTGGTGGAGGAGGAGGAGGAGGAGGGGGGGAAGAGTGGTGGGCGGTGGAGGAGATCTGCCATCATGAGGTTGTTCCATGGGCTAGGGGAGGAGTTGATGAAGGATTTGGGTGATGACCATGGGGAGGTCGATGGTGTTGGGAAGATGGAGTCTTCTTGGGTGGTGATTGCTTTGGAGGTGGATCTTGCAGGGCTTGGATGAGTGTCCATGGTGGTGGCGAAGGAAGAAAGGGTGAAGGTGATGGCGAAGGCGGTGGTGATTTTTTCGTATGTGGCAGCTACAGAACTTGTGTTAATCAAGGGAGATCATGTCATATCTTTCCTTGACTGATGGGATTTTTGGGTGGTGGAATCTTCGAATTTGTTTTGTTTCTTGCTGTCATAAGATTTTGGATCTGTTTAGACCATTGATTAGGGGAAGGGAAGGGAAAGTTTGCGCTCTTTCTTTTTCTCCCTCGACAGGTTGGAGGGAAATGGGATACGATCATCATGGACACATGATCAACTATAGGATATTGATACAGACTTCTTCTTTTTTTTTATTGGTTAACGGTTGAGATAGATATTATTTCTTCGGTCTTAATGTCAGATAAGAAATAAAAAGATCCACAAATATTACATATCTATAGGCTCTATAGCCTCAAAAAAGCAAAATGGTATAGAAAGATCCAGATTTTCTATCAAATTGTTCAATATGAATCAAAAATGGGACAAAAAAGTACTGTATCCAGAAATGAATCTTTCTATATGGGCCTGCGCTTCTACTCAGTCCAGCATATCATCCTGGGCAGCCTCTCCTGATGGTGCAAGAGTAGGAGGAGGAGAAGGTGGTGTCACAGGCTGTGGAGTCAAAGTTGCAACAAACTGCAGCATATCGTCTTTCTCAAAACCTGTTACAGAATTATTCACCCAAAATTACATCAAACATAAGATATCAGAGATAACTTCATCAGCTGATTTACATTTATCACGGAAAATCCTACAATTTCTCTCCCTCCAAATCAACCAGAGAACGATCTGGAGGAGCAAAGACCACCCAGTAAAAGGCAAACAATGCTTAAGATCAAGGGTGGAGAGAAAAAGAACTGGGACTGAAAAGAAGCCAGGGAATAATTGGGAATTCAAAAAGAATCTCCAAATTTTCCTAGCAAAAGCACAGTTAAGAAACAAATGGGTATTATTTTCAATACTGACTGAGCAAAATATACATAATGGGGAACCGATCCAATCCCTTTTCACTAAATTTTCTTTTGT
>JAMKQA010032000.1:0-10379 GCA_024699735.1 Posidonia australis
AAGGCACTAGCATGGCATGGCATATCGCCCTCGGGCGTATAGCAAGAGGCTGAAAAGCCGACATTTCATGGGTGAAATCAAGGAAGACCGATTTTATCAGGCGTACGAGGGTGCCTAACACCTTCCTCGTGCGCAACAGGGATCCTTACCCGCATTCTGGTTATTTCGTAGACTTGTCCTTTTTTTCTCTTTTTTCTGTTTTTGCATGATTTTTCATGTTATGGTTTTCCTTGTCTTCCATAATAGATTAGGTGGCGACTCCGTTTGTTTTGCTTTTTTCGACGTGATTTTGCCGACCAATTTCGCATTCATTTGCGGAATCTCCTCGCCGGCATGGTTACACCCGTCCCCTAGTCGGCTGCTGTGGTGCGCTTCTTGCCTTGTGAGGCAGTTCTGGACAGGATTTCTGAACAAGTCCCACCTTCACGCAATTATAGCACACCATTGAGGCTACGGTTTTTCTAGGATGGGGACAATATGCAGCGATGCGGCCCACTTGACCACAGTTGAAGCACTGGTTCTCACCGAGAGCACTAGACCTTGTCTGACTGAGGCCAGCTCCGCTACTCTTAACAAAACTTCACCAACCTACAGAGGAAACATTTGACCTCCCCTTCTGCTTCTTCTTAGGGCTACTTGAACTACTGACACTTGGAGGACTAGAAAAAGAGAATCGGAAGGTAAAAGAAGACTTACCCTTTCCTTTGGGACGACTCTCCAAAAACTTCTAATGCTCAGCCTTGAAGCGATACGCCATCTCAACCATGTCCTCCACAGTCTGGCACCGACAACCCATCACATTCACTTGTAGCCCTAGGTTCAAGCCGTCCAGAAACCTCTACGCTCGCTCCTCCTTAGACTCATAGGTAGGAGCAAAGCGTTCTAGCCGGGTAAACTTAGTGTCATACTTGAGCACCGACATCGTGTCTTGCTCTAGACTCTAGAAATGTCAGCGAAGCTGCTCCTTCACATGAGTGGGAAAATACTTGTCATAGAAGGCCGCCTTGAAAATCCTTCCACTGGATGTTAATAGTGACTAAGTCTGGGAACTCCAGCCACCTCACATACTTCCACCACCTATCTGCCTCACCATCTAGCAGATAAGTCGCCAGTTGCACCCAATGCTCCTCTGGGCATGCCATGCTCTCCAATATCTTCACCACCTTCTCCAGCCAGGCCTCACTCTCCTCAGCACTAACCCTACCCTTGAACGACGACAGACGGAGCTTCATGTACTTGTTCAGCTACAGGTCGCCCGAGGGCTCGTTGGCACCACTCTTGCTGAACGCGTGGGAGAGCCTGTGTGCCAAACTCCTTAGTTTTGCATGAACCGCCTTCTATGCAGCTATGTCCTTCCGGGGCTCAGCCTCCTCAATAGGGGCCTTGTCTTACGACCACGAGTAGGTATCCAATCGGAGAGAGGCAAAACACCTACACCATAGACAAAGCAACAACCAAAAAACCATGAAGAAACAAGGTGTAGACTCTACCATGTATGTAAAACCTATAGAGCCACTAGACCGGACACCCTAGGTATAACACTAGCTTAGTGTGACCTGGTGAACTTGGAGCTCTGATACCAAATCTGTAACGCCCCAAATTTCCTGTAACGATTTAAAAAAATTCAATTACAGGATTATTAAAGCTAAATAGAAATATCAAACTACCAAGAACCTATGTGTGTAGCTACGAGACTTCGATTTATATACACTATGCTAAACCTACTTCTTGTCTGCACCTGCAACCCAAAAACATGAAGAAAACGCATGGCAAAAGTCACCCAGCATGCACCCCACAAAAAACAATGGGAAAAGAAAACCATAATTACTTTTTCTTTTAAATTTATTTCGCAATCATTTTCTCTAAAACCTTACAAACTAGGCCCACACCAACCAAAACCAATACTGAGACTCTACCAGCTCAAAATCACAAGCAAAGGCCCTCAATGCCTAAAACCACACATAGTGAGTTGGGAAGTCCGGCACTAGGCAACAAAACTTTGGCCACAAGCAATCCATCGAGGAGTGACGATCGCGTTTTGCACTGCCATGGTGTGCCACCCTATGTAGGAGCTAACCACCGTCCCACGATTCTCCCACTTGGAGAACCCTCACAAAGCCAACCCCACCCTAGGAAGGCTATCCTGTCTCTAGGGACGCTACCAGTTACGAGGCACGTGTCCCACCTACACTGGCCACCACAGGGTACGTCTCCTTATGGCATCCTCCACACGATGCTCAAGTGGGAGAGTCATACCTCTACACCCGACGACACCCGAGCCTCAGTGCTCACAGCGACAGTAGGAATATCATACCTCCCCATCATGCCACAAGAGATCTCGACCCATGGACCACAACCCGAGCCTTGAGATAATAGTCAGGGAGTCTAATACGTCTAGGAACTGACGTCCTTCAGCCTCAGGTATCTCGGCGCCCGACCTCAACCAGGGAGACACGTCCGACCACCTGAGAATGTCGTCACATTCCTTGGTCCCAACTACATGGTCCCATAGTGTCTCGGCTCGCTCACAGAAAACAAGGAAAACCAGTTTTACAAATCTACCAATTCATCTCTTTTGAAATCATTTTAAAACCATTTTGTATCTTTGAAAACTCTTCCAAAACCATGACAAAATAGTGCATCAGGTGTCCCAAGGGACCACCACTAACGGCCCACAATCCCATCTCAAAAGGACAATACAAACCAATTTGAGAAATCCATGGAAAATCACATTTTATAAAAGCATTTGGGTCGCAATTCAACATGCTGAAAAATAGTTCGGTATGCCGAAAATCCCTAGTTCGGTAGACCGATTAGGATCGATCGACCGAATTAGGTCAACCGTCAACACTCAGGCCAAAATCGGTATACCGAAATTGGTTCGGTCGACTGAAATCCACTGATTCCATCAACCAAAATCCACTGATTCGGTCGACTATCCAAAATCGGACGACTGAATTTCGACAAGAGGACCAAAACTAACAGAAAGAACCTGATCAAGCTGGTGTCGAACTCTCTGCCATTCAGCGTTAAGTCAATAGACTGCAGATAACTCCATGCCAAACTATGCTCCCCAAGCGACGTCACCACGCTAAGATGAAAGGCCAGTCTAGCTAGTCTCTCTCCCAACTCCACCGCAAAAGTGTAACACCCATAAAATTCATTTTGTAATTATTTATATTTTATGAATTTTATTTCCTTGACAGGTGTTACTATTCCGAGGTTCATTGTGTGGTTTTGTGCTTTTGGGCTTGGGCCTCGTGGGCTGGCTTCTATTTACGTGTCCCTGTGCGTGGTTTGGCACTATGCATTGTGGCACTGTGCTTGTGGGGCCCGCTTGTGTGTGGGCTGGTGGCTGAGGCTGGCTTTTGGCCGCGTTGGTGGTGGCTGGCGGTTGGTTGCTATGCGGTGTGCCGATGGCTGAGACGCGTAGGTGGGCACGTTTCCAGCTGCTCCAGGCGTAGGCTTTATAAGCTGCACCTTACTGCACCTCTCCTCGCCACCCGTTGCTTTCTCCTCCTTCCTTCTTCTTCCTTCCCTCTCCTCTTTGGCGGCGCGCTTCTTCTCCACCTTCGCCCACCTTCTTTCTCATCTTCCCCACTTTTCCTCCTCCTTCTCTCCCCTTCTCCTTCCCCTTCTTCCTTTTCCACTTGTCCCCTCACTTCCTCTATTTCCCCTGTATCCCATGTATACCCTGTATCCCCTTCTCGCGTGTGCCGACAGAGAGAGAGGAAGAGGTCGAGGGAGTGAAGCGGAGGGCTGTGGTTGCTCGTGGTGGTACGCGGAGCTCACGTGGGGTGTCTCGTCGCCGTGGTTGCGCCGGAGTCGGCCGAGGATCGCCAGAAGCATTTCTCAGGTACGCATCTCCACTCCTTGCAATAGAGAGCATGGAATTGGTAGAAAATGCTAGGATTGCATGAAATCTAGGTAAATTTCCTTTCCTATAATTTATTGTGATTTATTGAGGATTTATGGAGCATTTATGGGCATTTATGCTAGTGGTTGCGTTTTGGGTCGTTTTGACCCTTCTGCCTTTGTGATTTTGTATCTTGATGCTTGGTGAATGGATTTTAGTTTTGTTGGTTGGGTTTTGGAGTAGACTCGAGGGTCTACACCATGTGTTTTATGCAAGATTTTTGGTGTTTGTTTAGGGGGTCCGATTGGAGGCCCCAGTTGGGGTGATTTCGGACGGTAGGGTTTGGGCCATTTTCTGGTTCACAGAATTCGACATACCAAATGGAAACGGCATGCCGAATCAGGAGATTTTGGCATACTATTTTTCTGTCAGTTTAGGTCCTCTAGTAGGAATTTGGTTTTCCGTTTTTGGACGGTATAGTGAATTTGACTTGAGTATTGACCGTTGACCCCAATTCGGCATACCGATTTAGAATCGGCATACCGAATCAGGGGATTTCGGCATACCGAATCGGATTTCGGCATGCTGATTCTGGGCCCAAGTGAGTTTTGCAATGTGTTTTCGATGTCTTTCTGGATGCCGTGTTTTGTACCTGTGAGATGGGATTGTGGGCCATCAGTGGTGGTCCCTCGGGACACCTGATGCGCCGTTTTGGCCAAGGTTTTGGAAGAGTTTTTAAAGGATATGAAAATGGTTTGGAAAATGGTTTTGAAAGGAATGGTTGGCTTGGTTTAGAAAATGATTTCCTGATTTTCTGAGTGTGGGCCGAGGCAGCGTGGGATCGTGTCATCGGGACCAGAGAATGTGACGACATTCTTGGGTGGTCGGGTGCGATGTCCCCTGTTGAGGTCGTGGGGCCGAGATACCTGAGGCTGAGAGGCGTCGGGTCCTGGAGGTATGAGACTCCTTGACTGTCGTCTCGAGGCTAGGGTTGTGGTCCGCGGGTTGAGGTGTCTTGTGGCATGACAGGGAGGTATGATACTCCTATTGTCGCTATGAGCACTGAGGCTCGGGTGTTGTCGAGTGTGGCGGTATGACACTCCTTCTTGAGCACCGTGTGTGGAGGACGCCCTAAGGAGGCGTACCCTGTGGTGGCCAGTGCAAGTGGGACACGTTCCCTGTAGTTGGTAGCGTCCTGAGAGATAGGATAGCCTTCCCATGGAGGGGTTGGCTTCTGAGGGTTCTCCTAAGAGAGGGGAATCGTGGGACGGTGATCGCTCCTGCACAAGGTGGCTTCACCATGGCAGTGTAGAATGCTGGGGTCGTTCCTCGGTGGACTGCGTGTAGCCAGAGTTTGGTTTCCTAGCGCCGGGCTTCACGACTCATTGTGTGTGGTTTTGGCCATTGAGGGTCATTGCTTGTGGTTTTGGGCTAGTGGAGCCCTGGTTTGTGGTTTGGCCAGTGTGGGCCTGGTTTCTGAGGTTTTGAGAAAAGAGTTTGCGATAGGAATTTAAAAGGAGAAATTGATTATGATTTTGTTTTTCGAGGTTTTCATGGGGTGCGTACTGGGTGACTTTGGTCACTCATGCGTTTTCCTTGTGGTTTTGTTCGCTGGTGCAGACATGGGATTGGTTTAGCGTAGTGCATATAGTCTGGAGTCTGCTAGCCACACACATAGGTTCCTGGTGGTTAGATATTTTACTATTTAGCTTTAGTTTTCTTGTAATTTAATTTGTCTAAATTATTGTGGAAAATTTGGGGCGTTACAAAAAGACTCAGTGATAAAGGAGAAAGAACTCCCTGAGTTAAGCAACACTTTGGCCATCCAGCCAGCCACAATAAAAGAACTTGATGGCCAAGCGAAACAACACCATACATCCATACAATTAGATAGATGTCCAGATTACAAGGAGATTACAACAATCACCGAGGGTTACAGAACCAACTAATCATCATTACCCTCAACTACATCTCCCGAAGACCCAGCACCTGGAGCTGCAATGGTAAACATTGCCCCTAGTCGGCTGCTGTGGCATGTTTCTTGCCTTCTTCGGTGGTTCTGGACAGGATCTCTGACCATGTCCCGCCTTCCTGCAACTGTAACAGACCACTAGAGCGGAAGTCCGCCTAGGTTGGGGACAATGTGTAGCGATATGGCCCACCTGACCACAATTGAAGCACTAGTTCCCACCGAGAGCACATGACCTCCTTAGACTGAAGCCAGCTCCGCTACTTCTAGCAAAACTCTATCGGCCTATAAAGGAAACACTGGAACTCCCCTTCTACTTCTTCTTAGGGCTACCTGAACTACTCGCACTTGGATGATCAGAGAAGGAGAACTGGGAAGTAAAAGAAGACTTACCCTTCCCTTTAGGACTACTCTCTAGGTACTTCTGATGCTCAGCCTCGAAGCGATAAGCCATCTCAACCATGTCCTCCACCGTCTAACGTTGATAGCCCATCTCCTTCACCCGTAGCCCTTGGTTCAAGCCATCCAAAAACCTCTACGCTCGCTCCTCCTTTGACTCATAGGTAGGAGCAAAACGTTCCAACTAGGCAAACTCAATCTCATACTCGAGCACCAACATCGTACCCTACTCCAGACTCTGGAAATCTCGGTGAAGTTGCTTCTTCACATGAGCGGGAAAATACTTGTCATATAAGGCCGCCCTAAAATCCTTCTACTAGATGCTAATAGCGACTGAGTCCTGGAACTTTAGCCGCCTCATAGACTTCCACCACCTATTTACCTCACCATCTAGTAGATAAGTTGCTAGCTGCACCCAATGCTCCTCTGGACACGCCATGCAGTCCAGCATCTTCACCACCTTCTCCAGCTAGGCCTCACTATCCTCAGCACTAACGTTGCCCTTGAATGACAGTGAATGGAGCTTCGTGAACTGGTTCAGCTATGAGTCACCCAAAGGCTCGCTAGCACCACTCTTGTTGAAAACATGGGAGATCCCATGTGCCAAACTCCTCAGTTCTACACGAACCACCTTCCATCTGCCTACGTCCTCCTGGGGCTTGGTCTCCTTAATAGTGGCCTTACCCTTACAACCACGAGGAAGCATCCTGTAAGGAGAAAGCCAAAACACCTGCACCACAGACAAAACAACAACTAGAAAATCATGAAGAAAACCAGGTGCAGACCCTACCATGCATGCAAACTTATGGAGTCTCTAGACCGAACACCCTAGGTATAGTACTAGTCTAGTGCGACCTAGTGAACCTGGAGCTCTGATACCAGATCTATCACGCCCCAAATTTCCCATGATAATTTAAAGCAAATTAAATTATAGGAAATTTAAAAGCTAAACAGGAATATCAACCGCCAGGAACCTGTGTGTACGGCTACGAGACTCCAGACTATATACACTATGCTAAACCCTCTGTATGCCTACGTTTGCAACCCAAAAACACGAGGAAAGCATAAGTGACAAAAGTCACCCAACATGCACACCACAAAACGATAGAAAACAAAACTATATTAATTTTCCATTTAAATTCATTTCGCAATCCTTTTCTCTGAAATCCCATAAAACCAAGCTCACGCCGGCCAAAGCAACAACCGAGGCTCTATCAGCCCAAAACCACGAACGAGGTCGTCAATGGCTAAAACCACACACATTGAGTCAGGAAGCCAATCGCTAAGCAACCAAAGTCTGACCACATGGAGTCCATCGAAGCGTAACCAATGGCATCTGCACTACCACGATGACGGTCACTCTGTGTAGGAGCGTTCATTGTCCTGCGATTCTCCCTATCTAAAGAACCCTCATAAGGCCAACCCCTCTCTAGGAAAGCAGTCCTGTCTCTCAGGACGCTACCAGCTACGAGGCACATGTCTCACTCGCACTGGCCACTATAGGGTACGCCTCCTCACGGTGTCCTCCACATGGTGCTCAGGAGGGAGTGTCATACCTCCACACTTGATAACTCCCGAGCCTTAGTGCTCACAATGACAACAGAAGTATCATACCTCCCAATCATACCACAAGTCACCTCAACCTGTGGACCACAACACAAGCCTCGAGACAACAGTTAGGGAGTCTCATACCTCCAAGACCTGATGTCCCTCAGCCTTAGGTATCTCGACCCTGACCTCAACCAGAGAGACACGCCCGACCACCCGAGAATGTCATCACATTCCCTAGTCCTGACGACACAGTCCCATAGTGTCTCGACTCACTCACACAAAACTAGGAAAACTATTTTCCAAAATGGACCAACCATTTCTTTGAAACCATTTTATATATTTGGAAACTCTTTCAAAACCTCAGCAAAAGGACACATCAGGTGTCCAATGGGACCACCACTGACTACCCACAATCCATCTCAAATGGACAACACAAACCAATCCAAGAACCCATGTAAAACACATTTTATAAAAATAGTTGGGTTGTGATTCGACATGCCGAAATGGGTTCAGTATGCGGAAAATCCCTGGATCAGTTGATCGATTTGGATTGGTTAACCGAAACAGGTCAACGGTCAACACTCATGGCCAAATCGATATACCAAAATTGGTTCGGTCGATTGAAATCTCCTTATATGATCAACCATCCAAAATCGGATGACTGAAGTTCAACCATAGGACCAAATACTGACAGCAAAATGGCATACCGAAATGGTTCGATATGCCTTTTTTACGAAACCAAAAAAAGGCCCAAAGCTCAAACGTTTGAAATCATCCAAAGTGGGACCTATGATCGGATCTCCAAAAATCTCACATAAAACATAAGATGTAGACCCTTGAGTCTATTCCAAATTCCTACAAACAAAACCAAAATCCATTCACTATGCATCGAGATATAAATTCGCAAAGACAAAGGGTCAAAATGACCCAAAACGCAACAATCGCCACTAATAGCCATAAATACCTCTATAAATTCTCATAAAATCACAATAAATTTTAAGAATTTCAATTTACTTAGATTTCATGTATATCTATCATTTTCTACCAATTTCATGCTTTTTATACATTGGTTGGAGGTGTGTACCTCAAACGAGCTCTTTGGCGATCCAACTCCTATCTCCGGCCAACTCCAACAACTTAATGCATCCTCGGCACTCCACAACATCAGGGACACCACACCGACGCTCCACACATTACCGCATGCCACCACATGCCTTCACCTACTCTTGAGCACACCAAACTGGGGAGAGCTGGAAAAGAGGGAGAGGAGTGAGATAGTGGAAGGGGGAGGAAGAGGGTGGGAGTGAGTGGAAAAAGAGTGGGGGAGAAGGAGGGAGGGCAAGTAAGGGAGAGGGAAGTGGTTCTCATGAGGACAACAAAGCGGAGGGGAAAAGAGGAGAGGTGTTGGGAGAAGGTTGTCGGCCTTGACTAAAAATATGTGCAAAAAGGGAGTGGTTGCATGCATGCATGCACAGTGTGACCATCGGCCTCCCGCACGAGCCGACAACCCTCTGCATCCAACACATCCCACACCAGGGTCCACAAGCACAGTACCACAACGCACAGGGTTACGCAAACAGAAGTCGGCCCATGACGCCTAAGTCCAAAATCACAATACCATAGTGTAACCATGCCGTCGGGGGTGGCTACAAATAAATAATATTATGTGTGCCAAAAGCAGCAAAGCCATGGCAAAAAGAAAAGAAGAAAAAATGCAGGAGTCGCCACCTAGTCTATTCAAATGGAAGACGAGGAAAACCATAAAACACATGAAAAATCATGCAGAGAAAATAAAAAAAGGGGCTGCGCAAACCAGAAATGCAAGTAAGGATCCCTGTTACGTACGAGGAAGGTGTTAGGCACCCTCGCACGCCCGATAAATCAGTCTTCTATTGATTTCTCTTTTGCTTATGGAATATCGACTTTTCAGCCTTTTGCTGTACGCCCGAGGGCGATATGCCATGCCATGCAAATGCTTGTGGTGTCTAAAGTATAGGTGCATGATGTGTAGGGGTGTGCCCTAATGCTCAGAAATCTCGCTCGTGTGCCGGGCCAAGAGTTGATGCAATAATATTGCATATAAGATCAAAGATTTAATATCTAGAGCGATTTATCATCCTTGCTTTCTACATGCCCAAATGCAATCTATAATGCAAGAAAACTGCTGAAAACAAATCTGTGCCTTCCTAATGCATCAAGGAAGAAAACCAGATGAAAACCCAGAAGCAAATCGGGTTGAGAAAGTAAGCAAAACATATGAAAAACATGTTGTGTGCTACTGAAAACAGGCCACTGCGCCTGTTTGGTGCGCCAGACTGGTGCGTCAGTCTGGTGCGCCACCTATGTGCGTCTAGGTGGGCTAGTAAAATATGCTGAGGGAAAAACAGAAGGTTTCGCAAAACCAAAACTTCAGAGGATGCACTCTGGAAAAATATATGGTAGAAATCATTCTGTAAAACTTGGAAAACATGCATTAAAAGTGCTAGAAATGCAAATGCAATGACCTTGAGCTCAAGGGCTAGAAGCCTCACACAAGATCTCACCTATTTGAGCTAGATGAAAAAATGCATGATTCAGCCAAGCCACTGGATCATGGGGCGATGC
>JAMKQA010032001.1:0-11858 GCA_024699735.1 Posidonia australis
CCTAACACCTTCCTCGTGCGTAACAGGGATCCTTACCCGCATTCTGGTTATTTCGTAGACTTGTCTTTGTTGTTTTTTTGCATGATTTTTTCATGTATATGGTTTTCCTTGTCTTCCATAATAGATTAGGTGGCGACTCCATTTATTTTTGCTTTTTTCGACGTGATTTTGCCGACCGATTTCGCATTCATTTGCGGAATCTCCTCGCCGCCATGGTTACAGTTAGTAAGTCCAAAACTTACCACAATCTTTAGCCGACATGTCCGATATTTTACCATATCCTCTGGTCGGTAAGTCCAAAACTTACCTTCTCAGTCAGTAAGTCTGAAACGTACCACATTCTTTAGCCAGTAAATCCGATATCTTGTCATACCTCTTCGATCGATAAGTTCGAAACTTACCATATCCTCTGGTTAATAAGTCCAAAACTTTCCTTTTCAGTTAGTAAGTCTAAAACTTGTCATTTCTCTTTGGTCAGTAAGTCCAAAACTCACTATATTATTGGACTGACAAATCCGATATCTTGCCATATCCTTCAATCGGTAAGTCCAAAACTTACCACATTCTTTGGCCGACAACTCCGATATCTTGCCATATCCTCCGGTCGATAAGTCTAAAACTTACCTCTTCGGTTAATACGTCTGAAACTTACCATATCCTTCTTTGGCCAGCAAGTCTGATATTTTATCATATCCTTCAGTCGATGAGTCCAAAACTTACCACATTCTATGGCCGGTAAGTCCAATATCTTGCCATATCTTTCGATTGATAAGACCAAAACTTACCATATCTCTATTTGATCGGCAAGTCCAATATCATGCCATATCTTTTGATTAGTAAGTCTGAAACTTACCTCCTCGGTTGGTAAGTCCGAAACTTTCCACATTCTTTGGCTAGTAAGTCTAATATCTTGCTATATCATTCGATCAATAAGTCTGAAACTTACCTCCTTGATTAGTAAGTCCGAAACTTACCAGATTCTTTAGCTGAGAAGTCCGATATCTTGCCATATCCCCTCCTCAATCGGTAAGTCCAAAAATTACTACATTTTTCTTTGGTCGGTAAGTCCGATATTTTGCCATGCCCCATCTTTCCTTTTGGACTGATAACCCAAACTATTTGCTTGATGAGTGCGTCAACTTATCATGCCTTTCTCGGCATGAGTGTGAAATATCCACATGCCATATACAGACTATTTTGGCTGTCAAACTTGTCACCAAGCATAGAGTCTCATCATTCCTTCAACATGCATCAGTCCTACTACCATCATTCGTTAGCATGTAACATTAGTATCACTTACATCATCATATTATATCCACATCAACATTAGGCTAACATTCGAAATTGCCATCGCCCACACATCTCATCAGCGTCATGCAAAACTGCATACACCTCCAGCTGATTTTAGCACACATTAGCATATACATCGCTTTAGCATGTGTTTTGCATCAACACATACATTCACAATTAGGCAACGAACTATGACTTTCAGTGCATCCGTTGGATAAGTGTCTCAATGCCAACAACAAAATTTTCCTCCTGTAGACTTGGGCAAGGTATCTTTCTCAACCTTGAGTATCAATCTCGCTTCCCTAGACCTCGCTTAGGGAGAAGCATCGGTAGACACCTTGATTTCACAGTCACCTGACGACAGGCTCCCTTGGAAGAACTTGCTCAGGTTGGCATAAAGCCAACCACCCCTTATATCCAATGTCGTATTCCAAACCCACATTTTCAAATCCTAAACCAAAGCCTCAACCACACAACCAGCTAACGCCCACTTAATGGTCGAATGTCTAGTGGAATAGGCCAGGATTCATGCAATCGAGCACTACAATAGGTCAGTTGTGTGTAGGCCCTGTGTGCTGGTACCGTGTATGACCCGCACGTATGTCCTAGGTCAGTGGCTGCAATTGAGAGTTTAAGTGGTCCTTTCACCAAGGGAACGCTTGATTTTTGGCTCCCAATGGCAGGTGTGGATCTGAGGCATGAATCACTTTACATCCGGACCATGATACCCTCCATGACATTTTAAAAGACCATTGTATCCATTTGATTAAATCTCAACCACACCTATGGGAGCAGGTAGGCATCTACGGCTCCTATTCAGTCCATCCTTCTATATAACGCCCCAACACCTCGAAATGAGAGCTTTCTCTAGCTTCTCACACTCTTTGATCTCTCATCTACTCTGGCTACAATCTCATCTCTTGTCCCCTAGCTCTCATCATTTCCCCAGCAACCAACCAACCCACCTTCCAAGCCGACATTACACCCATCTAGAGAACAACTAGCAAGCGTCCAACCCAAGAACTCTCACCACCTCCTTTGCTAGACCCCTGTGTGTGAGGACATGGGTTTCCTAACCACTATTGAGTCTTGTCGATCGACCTCCACCACTTTCTGTCTCTGGTCATTGACGTTGACCTTTCAACCAAGTTGCAGCCAACCCACCCGTCAGGAAACATCCTGCATTCATGTCATAGGTACAAGGCACAACCCATTCACCCCTGTAATCACTTCCTAATGCCATGGTGTGCTTTTAATTTCTGCATATAGCCAAGACATTTGTTTTTGACGTCCCATTCTCATCGAATTCCATTATCGATCGCTGGTTGCCTGTGTAAGGCCAACAACCTTTGAGCATACGACACAGATGGTCATGGTGCTATTCCTTCTTCCTCACCTGTCCTCTTCTAACGACACCCAAGTCGCTACCACTTAACCTAATTGCAATTTTCCATTTTATCATTATTATCTAATAATTTCACCAATTATGCAATTTAAGTACACTCAGTAGAAGCAAAACTAGTAAATAACAGAAAATAAAACTAAAATAAATACTCATTAAGATCTCTGATGTGTGGCAACGTGACTCCTCCTATATCCACTAGCAATCGACCACTACTATCCTGTACTTGTCAAAATACACAAAACAAAGCACACGTGAGTGACCACTCAAAATGGTCACTTAGCACACAACCCTCCTAAGACAACTCGGCACACCACATCGAGGAAGCAGGCATAACTACGCCACAAGCATAAAAGCATAGGCATCCCCACCTGGATGCCGCAACACCAAGACCAAGCAATCCACCATTGCCCAACACGCAACAAAACTCAAAACTATGCCAGTAAAACCATTCTTTCTCTTTCCTTTCAAAACCATATGCATGCACCTTTAAAAACCTTTTATGCATGCCTGAGATGACTGCTTTTGCCGACTTAAGCCCAAAACCACACAAAACACACAACCTGGTCCCACACACTCTCTAGGTGAATCAGACAACTCATAATGTCTACACACTTTCTAAAGCATCCAAATACCCACAACAGCAACTACAATAAACACAGAGCCTCCACTCTATGCAGCACGATCTCCTCTAGACCAGAACAGACATCCTAAAACCTCAGGGCCTCTGCTCCAAAACCATGGTCTACTCTAGACCAAAACTAAAAAGTTACTACTCTCAAAGCATTACATCTCAACTAGGCGCAACACCACAGCCACCTCTAGGCTAAAGCCTGATCTTCTGAATCAGGACATAACAAAAAACCTCAAGTACAATAATGTATCGAGCTGTCTAGCATCAAGTAGTCAACACTAGCCACAAACAGTCTATTGTGGAGTTACCACAATGTCATCACTGCCACGGACGACCACCCTGTGGAGGAGTCTACCCGTCTCGACATCCTTCCACCTAAAGGAGCCTCAAAGGCTAACCACATACTCGGAAAGCCTACTCACCCTACTCCTAAGCGAGCTATCCTCTCTCAAGACAAACCAAAGGGTATGCCCTCTCGGCATCCTATACAATGCTCGAACCCTTGGAGGCTCCAACCTCCTAGGCTCAGCCAGCACCCACCAAAACAACGTGAACCTCAACCTAGCAAGTAGCGCACGACCCTAGGGATAACAATAGTCTTATACAGTCGCCACCTAGTCTTTTAATGGAAAGACGAGGAAAACCAAACACACAAGAAAATTAAGAAGCAAACGGGATGTAGAAAACATGTATGCTCCATGCCTAATAGATAAAATGCACAAATGAATGCGGGCCAGAGAAAGGGTAAGGATTCTGGTTACGCATGGGGAAGGGGTTAGACACCCCCATGTGCCCAAGAAAACTCGGTCTTTCTAGGTTTCCAACTTGTCAATGGTCTAATGGGTGTGTGCTTGCCTATTCTGAATGCTCATGCTAATGATGACTAGAAAACATGCCAAATCAAAGAAAAGAAATGAAATAAAGGGAAAAAGTTAATCCGAGGGTCAAATGTAGGCATTGAGAATGCCGCTATACTGTACGCCCTTTGGCGATGAGGAAAATCGTGAAAGTCGAGAAATTCTCGGAAAGCGTCTCGCAAATCAGCGGAAATTTGGATAAATCCTAGAAAATTAAAAAAGGGAAAATAATCCTCATTTTGGGACAATGTCAGCATTGATAAGCCTTTTACTGTACGCCATCGGGAGATGGAAAGCCAAATCAAGTCAAATGACACAAAAATAGGAAAGAATCAGGGAAATGGCGAGAAAACCAAGCTCGCAACGAGTTAGAAATGCGTACGCAATGTAAGGAAGAAAAGGCAAGAAAACTTGCATAAAAAAGTGAAAATTACAGGGGATTTCGCGCAAAAACCCAAATTCTTAATAAAAATTCCAGGGGATTTTGCGCAAAAACCCAAATTCTTAATAAAAACTGAAACTTTGAAGCCCAAATCATCAAAAATACATAGGAATACACATTCTATGCAATTTTGAAGAAATCTGGGGTCAAATGTGCAAATATGTGCATTTCTGGCCAAATTGGTGTTTCGTAGGGGTTAAAATGCAATTCTACCACTAAAACATGCATTTAAAGCAATTTAGTAGAAATTCAGGGTAAAATATGCAAGAACATGGATTCAAGAAAGTCTTAGAAAGGTTTAGGGGTAAAACAATCATTTTCCCTAGAAAACAGGTACTCAATGTAAAATCTGTAAAGTGTAGGGGCTAAAATGCAATTTAACAAGAAAAACAATGTATTCAAAAGATTTCAGAGAAGTTCAGGGGCTAAAATGCAAATTAACCAAAGAAAATATGCATTCTGATGAGTTTCAGTAAAGTTCAAGGGTTAAAATACAATTTACCCAAAGAAATATGCATTTTGAACCGTTTTAGAAAGGTTCAGGGTCTTTTATGCAAAAATATTGGATTAAAATGCATGAAAAGAAACTCTGGGGGTTTTTGTTAAACTTTTAAACCTGGAAAACATTATTTTGAATGTTCAGGGAGCATAATGCAATATTGTCAGTTAAAACTTTATTCAAACGAATTAAGAAAAATGAGCTTAGACCTAAGTGTAAGAAAAGGACCTATTTGTAATAAAAAAAGGACCTACATGCAACAGACAGAAAGTTACAGAAATTTATTTAAATGAAAAAGATTTTAAATTGTTTTTAAAGTAAAATGATAACGGCAGCCGTCGGCGACGGAGCTCCGCCGTCGACGACCACCGGAGAGGCAATCAGAGGCTTTCATGTGGTCTTATCTCAGCAAGAAGAAGAAGAGGGGAGAAGATCCAACGGCCTGGATCGAGGCTTCGACGGTGGGAGTGGGCCTCCCACCCACCTCGCCGTCGAGGCACTCCGGCAACGGCGTTGGGGAAGAAGAGAGCTCCAGGAGGGTCGTGGTGCAGCACTCAGGGATCTGGGGGGCTTGGAGGCAATGAGAAGAGTCCTTCCCCTCTTCCAGAAACGAGAATGAGGCACTTCCTCCATCCTCGAACCAAGCTCGCCGTCGACGCGATTCTTCTCTGGCGATCTCGACTGCGACGACTGTCCAGGGCATGTGGCATGGATGTGAAGGCTCAAGAGTACTTGAGACGCACCGTGGAGCGTGTCTGGAAGCTCGGAGCGGCGTGGAGTGGTTGGAGGCGTGGCGTCTGCTTCGGGAACAGTCTTCTTCTTCAGTTCCGGCGGGATGTCATGATTCCGGCGAGGTTCTGGCAGTGGCCTCGAGAGGCAGTGGAGTGACACGTGGAGGAGTGGATAAGCAAGAGGGAGGTCCAGGGAAGAAGATCCAAGGCTATGGGGCTCGAATCAGCTGGTGGATTCGTGCCCCCACCTAGGCCACCTGAAAATCACTCCGGCAAGGCTTAGGAGCTCAATTCTGACCAAAGGAGACATCTAGATCTACTGGAATCAAACCAGGAAGATAGGGGAGACCTAGGAGAGCATTTCTAACAATTATTGTGGCTGGAGGAGAGCGTACGTGGTCTGGCTGTGGCACTGTTGATCGGAGCTTGCTGAGGAAGGCGTTAGGGTAGGCTGGAGCGCTCGGAGCAGCACGGCAGAGTAACATTGAGCTCTAGGATCTCTCCCCTCTCCCTCCCTCTTTTTTTTTTCAATTCCTCTTTTTTCACCTCCTTTTATAGGCGAGGTCCACGGCTGCCATAACAACCCACCACCACTTCGAACAGAACCCAACGACACCTAACTATCTAACCAACTTCCCAACAGACTAACAACCCCTAACAAACTAACAACTTGTTGTTCTCCACGCTCCACCCTGTCCCCTTGCTCGCCGACAGAGATCAATGGTGGTCCAACCTCACGGCGATGCATCTGGTGGCTCTGGTTCAAGCATCAAGTTGCGGGAAATTGCCGCAGTGATTGCTGGGCTCATGCAGAAGCTAGGTAAAGGATGGGTTGCTGGTGGTATTGGCTGGATTCGTGAGAAGAGAGGGGATAAGGAATGGGTGTTGGGTTGGAAGAAGGAGAATAAAATGGGTTGAGGAGTTGTGGGCTTTTGTAGGCCCAAATGGGCTTGATGGACCTAAGTAGGCTTCCATGGGCCTTGATGGACCTATGTGGGCTTTGTGGGCCTTGGTGGATTCAATGGGCTTTACGCATGTCCAATGCGGCTGCATGGTGCGCCTAAGAAGTACGCTTGTCTATGCGCCAGATATGTGCGCCGGTGAAGTGCGCCTGTCTGGTGCGCCAGAGATGTGCGCCTGCATGGCCCCGGACCACGACTTAAACCATTTTTTGTTGGGTTTGGTGTTCTTTGGCTTTGGGACAAAACCAGGGTTTGAGCTCACTTGTGATCAAAAGCCCAGCCACCATACTTTATCCTGCAAGCCTGCAAAATTGGGGTGTCTACAGATGCCCCTCCCTGAGCGAGGTCGGAGAACGAGTGGGACAGAGACCGATGCTCAGGGTTGACAAAGACATCCCACCCGAAGCTGTAAGTAAGAGTTAGTTAACGACAACCAACTTCTAGTCAATGAATGCACCAGAAGTCCTATCGCCATAGCTGAAGCTAAATAGAGAAACCAATAGAAATGACAAGTTGATAAGTCGACGACCAACCAGCTCCTAAAAGACATGACTGGTTATCACACTTGTCGGAAAAGCGCCGGACAAGACTCATAGTGCTTGCCAACCGAAAACTGACTGGTAAAGGAAGTCATCTGGGTAGTTCGGGCTACCAGCCCAAAGGAGGGATGGAACAAGGAGAGTGGGCAATTCATCGGGCATCACAAGGATTGCCTGGGTAGTTCGGGATACCAGCCTAATGGAAGGAGACAAACAGTTTGCTTTGATTCCGTCCTATAGGAGCGACACTCAAAATAAAAAGAAAGGCACCGAGGTTCGTCCAAATGGACTGAACCAAGGAAGGGAACATCTATACTACATCCGGTAGTGTAGACAGGAGAAAAGGGGAGGCCTTGATTCCGTCCGTCCGGATAGGAATTCGAAGGCGAAAGGGCTTCGAGGTTCATCCGTTAGGATCGAACCAGGGAAAGGAACATCTAGACTCCGTCTGGTAGTCTAGAAAAGAAAAGGAGATGCCTTGAATCCATTCGTCCAGATAGGAATTCAAAGGCGAAAGGGTTCCGAGGTTTGTCCGTCCAGATCGAACCAGGGAAAGGAACATCTAGACTCCGTCCAGTAGTCTAGAAAAGAAAAGGAGATGCCTTGAATCCGTCCATCTGGATAGGAATTCGAAGGCGAAAGAGTTTTGAGGTTTGTCCATCCGAATCGAACTAGGGAAAGGAACATCTAGACTCCGTCCGGTAGTCGAGAAAAGAAAAGGACATGCCTTGAATCCTTCCATCTGGATAGGAATTCGAAGGCGAAAGAGTTCTGAGGTTTGCCCGTCCGAATCGAACTAGGGAAAGGAACATCTAGACTCCGTTCGGTAGTCTAGAAAAGAAAAGGAGATGCCTTGAATCCGTCCGTCCAGATAGGAATTCGAAGGCGAAAGGATACTGAGGTTCATACGTCCGGATCGAACCAGGGAAAGGAACATCTATACTCCATCCGGTAGTCTAGAAGAAAGAATGGGAGATGCCTTGAATCCGTCCGTCCAGATAGGAATACGAAGGAGAAATGGTTCCGAGGTTTGTTCGTCCGGATCAAACTAGGGAAAGGAACATCTAGACTCCGTCGTGTAGTCTAGAAAAGAAAAGGAGATGCCTTGAATCCGTCCGTCCGGATAGGAATTCGAAGGCGAAAGGGTTTCATGGTTCGTCCATCCGGATCGAACCAGGGAAAGGAACATCTAGACTCCTTCTAGTAGTCTAGAAAAGAAAAAGAGATGCCTTGAATCCGTCTATCCGGTTAGGAATTCAAAGGTGAAAGGGCTCCGAGGTTCGTCCGCTCGGATCGAACCAGGGAAAGGAACATCTAGACTCCGTCCAGTAGTCTAGAAGAAAGAAAAGGAGATGCCTTGAATCCGTTTGTCCGGATAGGAATTCGAAGGTGAAAGGATTCCATGGATTGTCCATCCAGATCGAACTAGGGAAAGGAACATCTAGACTCCGTCCAATAGTCTAGAAAAGAAAAGGAGATGCCTTGAATCTGTCCATCCAGATAAGAATTCAAAGGCAAAAGGGTTCTGAGGTTTTTCCGTCCGAATCGAACCAGGGAAAGGAACATCTAGACTCCGTTCGATAGCTAGAAAAGAAAAGGAGATGCCTTGAATCTGTCCATTCGGATAGGAATTCGAAGGCGAAATGGTTCCGAGGTTCGTCCGTCTAGATCGAACCAGGGAAAGGAACATCTAGACTCCGTCCGTTAATCAAGAAAAGAAAAGAAGATGCCTTGAATTTGTCCGTCTGGTTAGGAATTTGAAGGCGAACGGGGTTCCAAGGTTCGTCCGTCTGGATCGAACCAAGGAAAGGAATATCTAGACTCCGTCCAGTAGTCTAGAAGAAAGAACAGGAGATGCCTTGAATCCGTCCGTCCGGATAGGAATTCAAAGGCAAAAGGGTTCCGAGGTTCGTCCGTCCGGATCGAACTAGGGAAAGGAACATCTAGACTCCGTCCGGTTGTCTAGAAAAGAAATGGAGATGCCTTGAATCCGTCCATCCGGATAGGAATTCGAAGGCGAAAGCGTTCCGAGGTTCGTCCGTTCGGATCGAACCAGGGAAAGGAACATCAAGAATCTGTCTGGTAGTCTAGAGAAGAAAAGGAGATGCCTTGAATCCATTCGTCCGGATAGGAATTCGAAGGCGAAAAGGGTTCTGAGGTTCGTCCGTCCAGATCGAACCAGGGAAAGGAACATCTAGACTTCGTTCGGTAGTCTAGAAGAAAGAACAGGAGATGCCTTGAATCCGTCCGTCCAGATAGGAATTCGAAGGCAAAAGGGTTCCGTGGTTTGTCCGTCCAGATCGAACTAGGGAAAGGAACATCTGGACTCCGTCTGATAGTCTAGAAAAGAAACGGAGATGCCTTGAATCCGTCTGTCTGGATAGGAATTCGAAGGCGAAAGGGTTCCGAGGTTCATCCGTTCGGATCGAACCAGGGAAAGGAACATCTAGACTCTGTCCGGTAGTCTTGAAAAGAAAAGGAGAAGCCTTGAACCCGTACGTTTGGATAGGAATTCGAAGGTGAAAGGGGTGTTCCTCCCTATCTGGCACAAAAGCTGTGAAGACTTCATTCGTCCAAGTCTGGGCAATAAAACGAGATACTCGACTATTATTTGGGTGGTCCCCAGGGCCAAGCCGATAGGCAGAAGAAAGTAGAATCCTGCACCAGTCATGCGCGTGCTGTCGCAATGGCGATTTCTGTTCCGCACCAACCATAATCAATCAAACAAACTGGCTAGAAATGTTCTGATGAATTTTATTATCAGAGTCAATGGAATGATTACATGTATTTCAATTTACAAAGAACCAGTAACATGACATGAATGCTAAGAATCTGCGTCATCTCTGGATCCTTTGGAGCCTGAGGCTTTGGCAAAGAGCGTACGGCTCGGGGTGGTGCTACAGATTGGTCAGGTCTCTTCGACTTCGGCTTCATAATCTGCTGTGCAACTCTTCCCTTCTATGACTATAAGATCCCTCAATCGTACGAAGCCACTGAGCAGACGAGATAGCTCCTTAGTCATAGTGTAGGAGCCTAGGGGGTATTCTTGGAACCGCGCTAGCATTTGCCCCTGGACAAAAGAATTCTGCTGGTAACCGAACTGTCGCATCACACGGATTGGGTGGTATTCCACTCCATCAGTCAACCCTGGCAGGATGATAAGCCGTATGTTGACTATGTTGAAGAAGGCCTCAAAATTATGAGAAGCTGAAGGAATAATGTGCCAGATGATTTTCTATTCTGTCATGCTTTCTAAACGCTCGTACTCCTTTTGAACTGAGGTGAGTGTGCGCGCATGGTGGCTTTGACAGTAGGATTCGAAGGCTGATCGTTGCGGGCGTAAGACTTCTACACCTAGATGTGCAACCAACCATACTTGTACAAAAGCTCCACAGCCATAAAAGTGCTGGCAGCACCACAGTGATCGGTCTAGAGTCCTGTAAGTTTCTACTAGGTTGCCTGGGGCTAAATCTATCTATCGGGTGACAACCGCCAAAGCAATCTCAACGACTTCAATGTTTACAACTATCCGACCATGGTTGAAAATCAATTCTCCCAGGTGTAGACACCCCAATTTTCTGATTTTGCAGAATGGAGATGTGGTGGCTGAGCTCGAACCCTGATTGAGGGCCCACAAGGCCTATTTAAGCCCAATTAACTCCTTTGAGGCCCATTAAGCCCTAGTTGAGCCCATGCAGACCCACATATGCCCATGAAGGCCCACCATAAACAACTTCAGCCATTTCTCTTCTCTACATTTCATTCCAACCCAACATTCATTTTTCCCTCTTAACTTTACATTTTTTTTCTCCATTTCTCTTCATTTTACCAAAATCACCAACACCTATGTTTTTCTCCACTGATCTCACAATCCAGCCTTGGGACCTATCTTCCTTCACCGATTTCACCACCGAACCCACTCCAATCTAGCAGCCCAGCCCGAGCCACACTAAGCCAGCAGCTTCCCAGCAGCCCAGCCGTTGGATCAACAGCCGGCGACCACTGGATCGCCGTTTGTTCTGCCGGCAGCCAAGGGGACAGGAGGGGACAGCGGTTAGGGAATGTCTGGATCCGTTTGGGAGGAGCGTCTAGTTTGTTAGAGGAGTGGGCCAGTTTGTTACGAGAGCAGGCTTTCTATTGCAAGTTTGTTGGGTTCCTTACCTATATAAGGAGGAGGATGCCAGCGTTTCTGAAGGCTAGACCATTCGAGAGAGAAAACTGAGAGCGAAAGAGAGAGAGAACCAGAGTGCCAGAGCGAGGAGAGGGACTGCAGAGGAGGTAGACAGTCGCTTCCAGAGCACCGGCGAGGTGTCTCCAATCAGGTACACGCTTCTGACCTTCCTAAATTGTCTGAATTGTAGATTTCTAGGCCTTTTCCTCTCTTCCTGGGCCGGTTCCAAGGGATCCAGAGCGATCCCTTGGCCTTTGCCACTTCGCCGAGCCCAGTTCTGGCGATAGAGGTGTGGGGGGGGGGGGGGGGGGGGAGCAAACCAGGAAGTTTC
>JAMKQA010032002.1:0-13095 GCA_024699735.1 Posidonia australis
ATTAAGTGATTTTAATTAGGGCTTTTGGATTTTATTATTTTAAGTTTAATTAAGTGATTTTAATTAGAGCTTTTGGATTTTATTATTTTTGGGTTTTTGTGATTTTAATTAGGGTTTGGGTTTTATTATTTTAAGTTTAATTAAGTGATTTTAATTAGATCTTTTGGATTTTATTATTTTAGGGTTTTGTGATTTTAATTAGGATTTTTGGATTTTATTATTTTAAGTTTTAAATGGAATTTTGCGAGTTAAACGTGATTATTAATTTTATGATTTAAGGTTTTATTTAATTAATTTGAAATTAGGGTTTTGAGTTTTAATTAAGGTTTATTTAGGGATTTTGAGTTAATTAGGATTTATCTATGGACTTTTAGATTAATTAGGGTTTATTTATTTATTAACTGGGATTTTTGTGTTTATTTGGTTTTTTTGGAGTAATTAAGGTTTTGAATCTTATTAATTAGGGTTTTATTAGATTTTATGTTGAATTAAGTGGGTTTTAAGTGGATTAGGGTTTTTGTTGGATTTTTAAGTGGATTTAATCAGATTTTATTTAATTAGGGTTTTTATTAGGGTTTTATTGGATTTTTAAGTGGATTTTGATTGGATTAAGTGGGCTTATGGGTTTTATGTGTTAGATTTTAGGTTTAATTGGGTCAAGTGGGCTGGTGTGGACCTAATTGGACTTGTGTGGGCTTGGGTTTTGGTGGTTGCAACTAAAGCATCAACCAGAGGAGCCTGCTGCCAAGTGATTTCGAAATCGGTGTGTCTACAGTAATCATGGAAAAAGTTGTGAAAATCAAGAAGGAGAAATAATCTGCAAATGGGCCAATGTTGGCCTTTTGGTCAGTTAGTGTATACCTTTAGGCAATGAAATACAAATCAAATCGAAAAAATTCGAAATATAGGAGTAAAGAAAATCAAATAGAATGTCGGGTGAGAAACTCCGAAAACAAAGAAAAATCCATGAAAGAAACACATGAGATGCAGACTTACTTAAAAGGGATAGACTGATATGCAAATGTGATAAGAACTATGTAAATGCATGAATAAATGCCTAAATGTTCAAAAGGTGCTGAGGAATTTCTTAGACCAAGGTTATGCATGATTTAATGCAAGAACTAACATGCACGTGTATGGATTGGTGGCATAGTGGCGATTTGGTCATTTCAATGGCCAAATGTGATGAGTACATGTATGAGGATGACGCTTAGTTTGGGATATATCAAAATATGTGCGAAATGTCCAGAAAATGTTACTGGCAAGAAAACATGCAAAGGACAAGGTTTTAAAACGATGTAAACATAGTTAATGACAAGGCCAGGAACTAAAATGCAAAATTCACGAAAAAGGGGAAAATCGTGATTAAAACATATTCAATGGCCTCTATCCTAGTGCACAGATGATGGATCAAATGACAATGTGGCACTGAGATGTTTGAAAATTGTTTCTTGGTAATTTCCTGAAAACTCAGGGTCTAATGTGCAAAATTCACACACAAGTGCAAATGTGACTAAACTATGAAATCAAAGACCATTTAACAATGCAAACATGATTTTTGAGTGATAACTATGCTTAAGTGCAAAATTACAAATGCTCATGCAATCAAAAGTGAAAAAATGCCAAAAACATGTATGTTAAAACAATTAAAATCCTAATTAATGGATTTGAAATTAGTCTAAGGGCCTGAGTGCAAATTTCTTACACTCAATAAATGTATTTCAAGAATTCAGGGGTTTTCATGCAAAATTTTAGGACTAAAATGTGATAAAAATTCAACTTTATTGATGGTCAGTGTGATTTTAAAATCTTCCAGGGTCAGAATGCAAATCTCACAGGAGAGACTCATTTTAAAAAGCACTGGGTGCATGATGCAAATGTTCAGGACTTAGTTGCTAAGAAAATATGGTCTCAGGGACTTAAATGTGAGAGAACATGTATTTACAGCACTGAGAATGAAATTAAAATGAAACAGGGTAAAGCATGCAATATTTACAGTGAAACTAAAGAAATGCGATCTTAATTAAAAAGTTCAGGGGCTAGGGCATAAAATCCTAGGATCCAATTGTAATGCTTTAAAACTAAAAGGGCTTCTATCAAAAAACCAAAAAACTAACAGCAATCGCTGGCAATTTGAAGATCGCCGGCGGCGACAGCTTGGGGGAGTCCATCTACACTCTCCCGATGGCTGATCGGCGATCCGAAAGGCTGAGAAGTTGGAGGAGGAGATGGGGGAGAGATCCAAAGGTGTGGATGAGACTCTCGATGGCTGGAACGTGCTGTCGATTCGCCCTCATCGTCGTTCCTCTCCAGCAATGGGGCTACGATGGTGGTGCTTCTAGAGGCGATCGCTCAGCGCGGTGGGGATCGGAGAAGCCCTAGGGTGATGCGACGAACATTCTAGAGGCATCAAGTGGCTTCGTGAGCGAGGGAGTCACCCTCCCTACCACACTGTCAACGGTGATGGCGGTGGTGGGTCGTCGAGGCGTTGCGGCGATCCAAGCTGCGGGACGAAGGCTCTCCGAAGTTCGTGGGAGCCTGAGGATCGTCGAGGAAGTACGTGGAGGTTACGGTGGCCTTTGGAGGGTTCTAGTGCTTCGATGGCGTCGATCGGCGATTGCATGGCAGCAATGACGGGATTCTCAGACATGGGAGGCCTGAGGGTCAGAGGAAGAAGGAGCAGAGGCAAGAAAGGACCACGAGGCCTCACCCGTAGCCAGGAAGCCACTGGCCTCACCGGTGGTGATGAACCCACCACCGGTGACGGAGACGACGACGGACAGGAGGTGTATCCCCGCCGTGACACGATTCAGGGGGATTAAAGAGGCTAACGGGACCTAAGACAAAAGAAAATTTGAACAAAAAAGGGGGGATTACCTAACTTAAAGGCTTGTTTCTCCTGACGAGGATCGACAGCGACGCTCTGGGCTATTACTCCGGTGATTGTGGCTGAGGCTTCTAGGTTGCAAAAAAGGGATGGAAGAGGCGCTGTGGATGTGGGGGATTGCTAGGGTCTCTCTGGTTTGAAAGGGGGTCTCAATCGGCAATCAAAAGGTGGTCCAAGCTCTGTGTCGGCGACGAGGCTTTATACTCCGACGGTGGCCTCCGGAGTCGTCGATCTTCCTCCCTGATGGTTGAGGACCGCCCGATGCTCGTGTGAGCTGACAGGAGCTGCTAAAGGTCGTCGGAGATCACAAGGAGGAGAAGATATGGTCCGGAATTCTTGGGATTCCGTCAAAGTTGTCGTTGGAGATTAAGGGACTCGCCGGAATTATTTTTCTGGCATTATAAAATTTATGATTTAAGGGTTTAACGGGATATTCAACCTGGTAATTGGGCTCGTTTTTAGGGTTTTCTTTCTTTGTTTTTGTTTTAGGATTTTTTAGGGATTTTAGGGTTTTGATTTTAGGTTTTTGTTTGGGTTTTCTAATTTGAGTTAATTCCTTGATTTTGTAACTTAGGGTTTAATTAATTGGTTTTAAATTAGGTTTTTAAGGGTTTTAATTACTTTAGGGTTTTAAGGATTATAATTATTTTAGGATTTTAGGTTCTTAGATTTTAATTAGGATTTTGAATTTAATTAGGTTTTTGGATTTTAATTAGGGTTTTTAGTTTAATTAGGGTTTTTGTGTTTTAATTAGAGTTTTAATTTAGGGGTTTTAGATTTTGATTAGGGTTTTAGTTTAATTAGGGTCTTTTTGGATTTTAATTAGGGTTTTTAGCTTAATTAGGATTTTTGTGTTTTAATTAGGGTTTTGAATTTAATTTCAGGGTTTTCGATTTTAATTAGGGTTTTGGGTTTGATTAATTTGGGTTTTAAATGATTTATATGGATTTTGACTTTAATTAGGGTTTTCACTTAATTAATTAGATTTTAAGTGGGTTTAAGTGGAGTTTACTTAATTTTGACTTTAATTAGGGTTTTCATTTGATTAATTAGGATTTTAAGTGTTTTAATTGAATTTTGTTTGGTTTTAATTCTTCATTATTGTTTTTTGCTTTGATTAGATTAGAGTGGACTGATGTGGGCCTGACTGGGCTTGTGTGGTCTGGATGGTTTTGGTGGAGCTAGGGTTTTGGTTTATGTTTGAAAATTGGGGGTTTTGGTGGTCGCAACGAAAGCATCTTTCCAATGGAGCCTACTGCCAAGTAACTTCAAAATCTGGGTGTCTACAGATGCCCCTCCTTGAGCGAGGTCGAGGGAATCAAGACCGATGCTCAAGGTTGACAAGACACCCTGCTTGAGTCAGCTGAAGAGTGGTATTTGTTGTAGGGTTGTGAGCCACTTATTCGGCGGATGCCCCAAAAAGTCATGACTCGTGGCCCATGCATGATGTTGATGCAAAGGATGACCCTGATGTCGGGTGATGCATGAGGGCGATACTGATGCATGAAGACGATGCTGGTAACGAGTGGGTATCCCATCAACTCATGAAGGGGAGCGTGAGGGATTTTTCCACTCGTGTCGTGGGATACCTGGACAAGACTGTCGAGCTTGCCGCACGACAAGGGGAAAATCGGCAAATGATGGACCTTTCGGCCCAAGAGGATGCATGGCAAGATATCAGACTTGTCGACCGAGGATAGACTGATGACAGATCTCAACCAGATAGTTTGGGAGTATCAGCTCGCACCTGACAATGTGACGGTTGTCAACTAGATAGTTTAGGATATTAGCCCGCTCCTAACAGTGTGACGGTTGTTAACCGGATAGTTTGGGGTATCAGTCGGCTCCTAACAGTGTGACAGTTGTCAATCGGATAGTTTGAGGTATCAGCCCGCTCCTAGCAATGTGACAATTGTCAACCAGATAGATAAGGGTATCAGCCCACTCCTGATAGGGTGACGGTTGTCAACTAGATAGTTTGGGGTATCAGCTCGAGGATGAGTTAGTGGCGACTTTGAACCTACGCAAAAGAGGCGGCCATATATGGTTAACATGCTCGATGCCTGAGTACACAAGGTTACCTACCTGGTGATGAGTTGACGGACTCGTCGCCTGATAGTTAGGGTTATCAACCCTGTGATGACTTGACGGACTCATCGCCGGATAGTTAGGGCTATTAGCCCAATAGTGAGTTGACGGAGTCATTGCCGGATAGTTAGGTCTATCAGCTATATAGTGAGTTGACGGACTCATTACTGGATAGTTAGGGTTATTAGCCCGATAGTGAGTTTACAGACTCATTACCAGATAGTTAAGTCTATCAGCCCGATAAGGAGTTGACAGACTCATTGCCGGATAGTTAGGGCTATCAGCCCGATAGTGAGTTTAACACAACATCCGGAAAAACGCTTGGTAGTGGCAAACAAAGTAGGACAGCAGACCTATCAAACGAGAAGTAGTCGACGACAGTTTGGATGGCTGAAAAGCAAATTTGTCAAACTAGAAGCAGTCAGTGACGGGTCGGAAAGCAAGATAAGAGAACTCTTCAATCAAGAAGCAGTCAGTGACGGCTCAGAAGCAGGAAAAGATGAACTCGTTAATTGGGAAGCAACCAGTGATGGTTCGAGAGCTAGACAGACGAACTCGTTAATCGAGAAGTAGTCGGTGATGGTTCGGAAAGTAGGATAGGCGAACACGCCGACCAAGATGCTGTCAGTGATGGTTCGAAAGGTAGGATGAACGAACTAATCAACCAAGAAGCAGTCGATGACGGTTCTGAAGGAGGATAAACAAACACGCCAACTGAGATGCTGTTGGTGACAGTTCGAAAGGCAGGATAACAAACTAGTCAACCGAGAAGCAGTCAGTGATGGTTCAGAAGGAGGATAGATGAAAACACCAACCAAGATGCTGTCGGTAACGGTTCGGAAAGCAGGATAAGCAAACTAGTCAACCGAGAAGCAATCAGTGATGGTTCAGAAGGAGGATAGACGAACATGCCAACCGAGATGCTGTCGGCGATGGTTCGGAAAGCAAGATAAACAAACTTGTCAACCAAGAAGCAATCGGTGATGGTTTGGAAGGAGGATTGACAAACACGCCAACCAAGAAGCTGTCAGTGATGGTTCGAAAAGAGGATAAATGAACTAGTCAACCGAGAAGCAATCGGTGATGGTTCGGAAAGTAGGATAGACGAACTAGTCAACCGAGATGCAATCGATGACTATTCGAAAAGCAGGATAGATGAACACGCCAACCGAGAAGCTGTCGGTGACGGTTTGAAAATCAAGATAGACGAACACGCCAACCGATAAGCTATCGGTGATGGTTCGAAAAGTGGGATAGGCGAACATACTAACTGAGAAGCTGTTAGTTATGATTCAAAAGGCAGGATAAACGAACTAGTTAACCGAGAAGCAGTCGGTGACGATTCGGAAGGAGGATAGACAAACACACCAACCGAGAAGCTGACGGTGATTGTTCGAAAATAGGATAAACAAACTAGTCAACCGAGAAGCAATCGGTGACGGTTCGGAAAGTAGGATAGACGAACATGCCAAACGAGAAGCTATCGGTGACGGTTCGAAAGGAGGATAGACAAACATGCCAATCGAGATGTTGTCGGTGACAGTTTGAAAGGCAAGATAAACGAACTATAGGATCGAGTGGCTTCTCTAGAGAGGGGTGAAAAAAGAATTTTAATTTTAAATATTTACTTTCCCAATTTTAGTTACAAGTTAACAAAGTGAAGTGTGTTAATAAAGTAAACAAGCAACTATTACACAATCATATAAATTTAAAGTTAAGACTAATTCATGCACATGAAGGGGATGAGAGAAATTGAATACACAGGCAATTTATAGTGGTTCGGCCAAAACCTCGGCCTAGTCCACTCCTCAAGACTCTCTTGAGATTTTTCCCTTATACTAAAGTAATAAAACACTTACTTGCGTTGGCTATCCCACCAACCTAATCCTTGCTCCTTCCACTTCTCGTACCTTGAGAAGCTAGAGCCTCCTCTTGTAGCTTTACAACAGATGACTTACCTTTCACAGAGTGCTTTCAAATAAAGATTACAACATTGGCATGTGAAGAGAACATAGGACAAGGTTGAGAACAGTAATCAAGGGTTACATGTATGTTGATGTAATGTGTGTGCTATCATGGCTTGTAGGGGTCCTATTTATAGCTAAAGGACCATCAAAAGATGTGTCTAACGACTAGAAAAACGGTCATAAAAGGCTAGTCTATCGATATGTTGTTTTGACCTCCGAAATGCCATTTATGTCTTCAAACTACAACTCTCGGGTAATTCAGTATGTCAGAATTATTTCGGTATGCCGAATTCTCCTAATATGATATACTGTTTTAGTACAGTATACCGTTTTATCTTCAACTTTATCTCCACAATCTTTTTCGGAGTTCCATTGCTTGTGCCGATTTTCCCTACTTCGGTATGTCGATTTTTCTCTGGTATCCCGTTTTTTATTCTTCATCTTTGATTCGGAGTGTCGTTGTTTGTGTCGTTTCTTCCTGATTCGGTAGACAGATTTGATTTGGTATGCCAAAATGGTTCTTCTTTTTCTTTTCAACCAATTTTGCTAAGTATATCTTTACATATTTATTTACAACATATTTCATATGGTTTACATGACTCAAGTAATTACAAATCTTCAACCTTATTTTTCTTCCATGAAAATATACAAAAAATTCATTAGTCCAAGTATAATCATCAAAACAAAATATATTTCTAACAATCTCCCCCTTTTTGATGATGACAAAATCAAAATATCAAATATGAGTTCCAATCATACAAGATAAAAATTTTCAATAACCTCCCCCTTAAACTAAGCTCCCTTTATGAATTTTTTTTATAAATTTTCTAAACATATTGAATATTCATATATACGATATTATATTATATTTCTCCCCCTTTTTGTCATAATTGAAAAGATATGATACGTTATGAATAACTCTCCCCCTTTGAGCGATAGATAATATATAGAATCATTATCAAATAACTAAGACAAACATCAAAACAGTGATAAAGTCATTAATAACCCAAATAAGTTACACAAGATGTCCAATCTCAAAATGTAAAGATGTCAGCTAATGATGCTACAACAACGAATTTAAGGAGAAGGTAGATTGATGTGTTCAAGAATATCCTGGTGATAGTCTTGAAGGGTGTCTTGATACGCCTCAACTCGATCATTGAGTTTCCGTATGCTTTCCATATATTCTTGATGTCGTTGATTTTGTTGAAACATCAAATCAGAGATCAGCTTTTGTTGTTCCATCATTTGCTTTTGTTATTGTAGTTGGATGTCCATCATTTGCTTTTGGTGAAGATACATCTCGGACATTTGTTGTTGAAGTGAATCCAATTTCTTAGACATACTGGCTTCTTCTCCTGCATCTTCGTCAGAACTGGCATCTTCATCTTGTGCTTGAGTTCTTTGTGGTACAGAAGAGGAACCCTCAGGAAGATTTCTAATTTTACTATGAAGCTCAATAGATTGTTCCATCTTAGCCACGGCTTGGGTTCCTAAAGGCTTTGATTTAACAGGTACGTTTGGTTCATCATCATGGGGAATGTCATAATTTTCAAACAAATATGTTAGAGGAGGACCAAAAAAAAACTTAGTTTCGACATGGGTGATACAGTGAAAAATTACTTGACCCCAATTAACTGGAATTTGTTTGACTATGGCATAGACTGCCTTACAAGTAAGCTCGCTTAACTCATCTTGGTGGCCATTCTTTTGGACTAGATTGGTGGCCACAATATAGGCGATAATACGTGATTGCTTGGTGAGTTGCTTAATCTTACTGCGTTTGAAAGTGCTCCTAGGGTTCAAGGATATAGCTTTATTGATTTCAGAATAGGACCAATCTAAGTCATAAATGGATAAGGTGATGTCGGTCCCTGAAGATGAGATTTTAAACAATTGACCTAGTAAAACATCATCAAAATCTATGGTATTCCCGCAAATGTAAGAATGAGCTAAAGAGTGAGAATAGGTCATGTTGGCATAAAATTGTGACACTAGGTTAGGATAGTACAGTCTATCACCTATGGAACTTAAAAAAGAAATTAAACCCTGGAACACATACAGAGGGTCAATGGAATGTAGTTCATGGAAAACTATTCTTTTTCCAATGAGTACCTCTCTGTTGGCAAACCTTTCACGATGAGCTTGCTCGGCGTCATTGTTGACGAACCGATATTTCTAAGAGTGGCTATTGGAAGCCCTCGGTGTTTCTTCTGATTGTTTCCATTTTGTGCGAGAGGTAAGTATCTTCTTAAGGGTCATCCTTAACAAGGGTGAGACAATAGTAGAGAAGGGGAGAGGAAGGATCAGAGAGGGTGTATGAGACTAGAGGTGAAAGGATTTGGAGATGGGAAGGAGAGGGAATGACGTTAGTGGAGAGAATCGATCGACCGTATATTGAAAATAATGAGAAATAACCCTAGGTTTCGGGTTTAAAAAAGGATTCACGACGAATTCGGTATACCAAAAAAATGATCGGTATGCCAAAATCAGTTACAAGGGATTTCGGAACATTGTTCGATACATGCATAGGTGTACCGAAAATAGTGACTCAAGAGATTTCAGTATACCAGATATTTTTGGTATGCCGAACAATCTGTTTAGAGAAACATGTCAAAAAATCAATATATCGTTTCATTTTGGTATGCTGATCCAGCAATTATCGGTAGATACGTTCGGTATTCCGAAAAACAACAAAGTGTATTATTTTCATGTTATATCTGATAGTTTACAAATACGTAGATCTCTTCTAATTTCAATAAATTGTTGTTCATCAAGAGGTTTGGTAAAGATATCTGCCAATTGTTCTTTAGTTGGAATAAATTCTAACTTAATATTATTTTTAAGAGCATGGTCTCTTAAGAAATGATGTCTTACTTCTATATGTTTAGTTCTAGAGTGATGAACTGGATTTTTAGATAAATTGATTGCACTTGTATTGTCACAAAATATTGGAGCTGTTGATAAAATTATATTAAAGTCTCTTAGGGTTTGTTTCATCCATAGAATTTGAGCACAACAATAACTAGTTGTAATATATTCAGCCTCTGTTGTTGAGAGTGCAACACTATTTTGTTTCTTGTTGAACCAAGAGACTAAAGAGTGTCCTTGAAATTGAAAAGTTCCACTAGTACATTTTCTTTCAGTTCGACATTCAGCATAATCAGCATCACTATATCTTATAAGATCCAAGCTAATGTTTCTAGGATAATATAACCCAAAATCAATTGACCCTTGAAGATATCTTAGAATTCTTTTAATAGCTTTCAAGTGTGATTCCATAGGTGATGCTTGAAATCTTGCACACAAACATACACTAAACATTATATCTGGTCTACTTGCTGTTAAATACAAAAGAGATTCAATCATCCTCCTATATAATTTTTGATTTACCTATTGTCCATTCTCATCCTTTTCTAACTTAGTGGAGGTGCTTATAGGTGCCCTAGCTATTTTGCTACGATCCATTCCAAATTTCTTTAATAACTCCCTGGTGTATTTTTCTTGGTTTATAAATATTCCTTTGTTATTTTACTTTATTTGTAAACCTAGAAAGAATGTCAGTTCTCCCATCATACTCATTTCAAATTGTTTTTGCATAATCAAGGAGAAATCTTTACATAGATTTTCATTTGTTGATTCAAAAATGATATCATCCATATATACTTGGATAATTAGAATGTCATTTTCTAACCTTTTATGAATAGGGTAGAGTCAATAGCACCAATCGAAAACTCTTGATCATGCAAGAATTTCCTTAATCTTTCATACCAAGCCCTAAGTGCTTGCTTGAGTCCATAAAGTGCTTTGTTTAATTTGTAAACATGATCTGGATTGAGTTCATTTTCAAAGCCAGGGGGTTGTTTGACATACACTTCTTCTTCAATAAATTCACTTAGAAAAGCACTTTCACATCTATTTGAAATAACTTAAATCCTAGGTGACTAGCATATGCTAACAACATCCTAATGGACTCTAATCTAGCTACAGGAGCATAAGTTTCAACAAAATCAATGCCTTCCTCCGGATTATAACCTTGAGCTACTAGTCTATCCTTATGTAACATCTGGGCCTGATTATCCATTATTAGTATAAACCATGCAATTATTTGCAATATTGTGTTTAATGGTTTATTAATGGATAATCTGTTGTTTCTTGGCTGTGTGTAGTTATGGTTGGCTTTCTGTGCATCTGCCTGTGATTTGGGACCCATGTGGAGTCCGATTTGGAGATGCACAGTTGTCTCGATTTACGTGCCATTCTTTACTCTTTTCTTTTCATCCTCTTTTCCTTCTTTCTCTCGTGAGTCACGCCTTCCACCACTAATCTTGTCTTCTTCTTCTTTCTCTTCTTCCACCGGTGTCACCAGCGATAGAGGCCCGTGCCTCCCCATCTCGTCAGACGGGATGGACGAGATGGGTGGCCGGCGCCATGTTGATGGTGGTGGAGATAAGAGAGGGAGGTAGTGGGCAGAGCAGAGGTAGTGGGCAGAGCAGAGGAAGTGTGTGGCGAGAAAGGAAAAGGAAAAGGAAGAGAAGAAAAGGAGCTGAGGCACGCGAGTGGGAGGAGGTGGTGAGCCGTCCGTGCGTCCTGTTGGAGCTTGTAGAGGCTTGCCGGAGTGTGGTAAGGGTCGGCAGTGGCCTGAGTGTGGTACGCGATCCTTCTCCTCCTTCCATTCTGTTTTTGGGTTAACAGTAGATTAAATGCATAAAAATTGTGTTAAATGCATGAAAAATTGTAGAAAATCATAATATGATTGGAAATGAGTTTTATGATGTATTTGTGTAAGGATCATGCTAGTTTGTGCGGATTTTGGGAGTTTTGTGGAGTTTTTACCTTAAATGTTTTAAGGCTTATTTCTGAGCATGATTCCTTTGCAAATTTATATTTTCCTGTGTGGTTGATGAAATCTTGATTGGTTTGGGGGGTTTTGAAGTAGAGTTGAGGGTCTACACCCCATGTTTTTATGAGAATTTATGGTGTTTGTTTGGGGGGTCCGATTCTTACTCCCACTTGGGGGAGAGAATGAGGACGGTGGCTGGGGAGTTTTCTGCAACAGCAGAAAATGGTATGCCGTTTTTGGATTAGGCATACCGTTTTGCTCCCAATGGTACCCCACGTTTTTGGCTTTGGACGACTGGTTGATATCGGTCGACTGTTTCCCCACTGTCTGAAAAATCTAACAGAGATTCGGCATACCGAAGAATTTCGGTATACCGAATCAAGGGATTTTGGCATACCGATTTGGGAAAATGGTATGCCGATTTTGCCCTGTTTTGTTAACTCTTTAATATGATTTTTAATGATATTAAATGGTTTTTTTGGTATGATGGATGTATGTGATTGGTGTTTGCCCCGTGTAATGACATGGAGGCATGTGGTAACCCAAATAATGGATTTAGGTGTGGTTTTGGGTTTTGAACCTACAAATGAATGAAATGGAAAATGGGTTTTGGAAAACTGGAAAGAGTTTTGAAACACTAGTAATGTGTTATGAAAAGAACGTGGTTTCGAGCTTTGAGCCGGTGTAGGCTGAGCCTGGGCCTTTGGGACTAGTTGTTCGGGTCACCGAGCTCCTTGTAGCAGTGTAGGCTGAGCCTGGGCCATTGAGCCTAGTTGTTCGGGTCACTGCCGGTGTAGGCTGAGCCTGGGTAGTTGTACCTAGTTGTTCAGGTCACGGAGCTCGAAGCGGTGTAGGCTGAGCCCGGGTCTTTGGACCTAGTTGTTCGGGTCACCGACTGGGGCGTCTTCCGAGACGTATCTCCGTGCTCCTGTGAGGAATAGGAAATGTGAGGCTTGTTGGCCGGGGCGGTGGCATCCCGCACGGGGAATCCCATCGCGGCAGTGCAGGATGATTGGGGAAGGATGTCCTCACCTACTGCATGTGTGACAGGTTACCCCTGATCAAGGTAACAACAGTAATGAAAGTGGAAATGATTAAGTAAGTGAAATGTGTGTATGTGGTCAGGATTGGACTTGTGAAATGGTCCTAGAATCCTGAAGAGAAATGATGATGTTTTAACTAGTTGCCAGCTAGTGTTTGTGTTTTGGTTTCGAGCCCAATGGGGCAGTGTGTTTTAGGCTGGATCTGGTTAGAATGTATGTTTTGTAAGTGTGTTTTGGGAAGAAATCTCCAATATGAAAATGGAATTG
>JAMKQA010032003.1:0-18500 GCA_024699735.1 Posidonia australis
TAAAAGAATCATTCAAATCATGCATATAAAAACCAATGGAAAAGGTCTTGGAAAACCAGAAATAGGTAAAGATCCCTGTTACGCACGAGGAAGGTATTAGGCACCCTCGTGCGCCCGATAAATCGGTCTTCTATAGGTTTCTCATTTGCTTATGAAATGTCGACTTTTTAGCCTTTACTGTACTCCCGAGGGCGATATGCCATGTCATGTTAAGTGAGAGGTGTCTTATGCTAAAACAAGGGTGCATGGAGTGCAGGGTGTGTCCTAATGTTCAGAAATATCGCTCATAAGTCGGGTCAAGCGTCGATGAACAGATATTGCATGAATAAGATCAAGGATCTAAGTATTTTGAGCGATTTATCATCCTTATTTTGCTATATGCCAAATGCAATCTAACATGCATGGAAATGGTTAAAAACAGAGTTGTGTCCTCCTGATATATCAAGGAAGAAAACCAGAAGCAAATCGAAATAAAAATCATGCTAGAAAGCTATGCAAAAGTTGTTGTGTGCTATTGATAAATAGGCTGATGTGCCTGTTTAGTGCGCTAGACTGGTGCTCCAGTCTGGTGCGCCACCTATGTGCTCCTGTGTGGGCCAGAAAGATGTGCCAAAGCAAATACAGAAATCCATGCAATGCATTCCAGTAAATCATGCCATGTAAAATCCTTTACAAAACTTGAAAAATATGCTTTGAAAGTGAAAGAAATGCAAGTGTAATGACTTGTGGACCTTGTGCTCAAGGGCTAGTAGCCTCACACAAGATCCCACCCTATTCATGCTAAAATGTATGCAAGAAGGTTCAGACATGTCTCTGGATCATGAGCTGATGCACAATGTTCTCCATATTGGAGTAGAGGCAAACAACCTTCTAGATTTTAGCCATGGACTGAACATTTAAAGGGGAAAATAACTAGGAAACAATTGTTATTTGGGGCTGAAAACATGCACGTAAAATCATGAGATGTCAGAAAACCAACAGTAAAAGAATTGGACGCAAAATCATTAGAAAATTATGCAAACAGGGATGCAAAAGTGAGTGTTTTGCTTTCTGACCAGTCTGGTGCACCTAAATGGTGCGCCAGAGTGGTGCTCTGGGTTGGTGTGCCACTTTGGTGCACCACTTAGGTGCTCCCCAGAAAATCTGGATCAGACTGCAATCTGATCCAGAATCTGATCCAGAATTGAGATGGGTGATTTTTATTAATGCATATCAGTTTATGCAGATGATAAAAATTGAAACATGATGTGATGCAAATGAGCAATATAAACCTATTATAATGTGATTCAGAAATATGATAAATTATAAGTTCATGGCTAAAATGCTTGCATAAGATTCTAAAAGAATATGCATGAGATAATAAGCTCGACAAGACATGCAAGTGGTGAATACATCAAGAACATCTCTATTACATATCTTAGCATACATACATGGATCATGGATCTTAGTGTAAAGAAATGGAGAAGAATAATAAAACCACTCTTAAGAACTACATGGTGTTGATTTTTAACATATGGATTGTGAATGCAAGGTATCTTGTACACGAAATCAAAACTCTATCATAAAAATCTCTTATATAATAGTAGAAATCTGATTTTATGTGAGGTTCAAAGCATGTTTTATCTTGGTGCTATGGCTGAGATTTAAAGGAGAAGGGAAAAAGAGGACCTACCTCTCAAGGTGTTCCTTCTTGAAATATCAAAGATAGAGGAATCCATGTTGCTTTGGAAGGGCCGAAGATACTTTGGAATGTAAGGGAATACTCCAGAAAATGAGAATAGGTTGCTGGAAAGAGTATATGGCTTGCCCAAGATGCTTGCTCAGATCAGGATTGCTGAAATCAAGGTTTTCTAACCTTTTCTAATGGTTGCCTATAGGGGTCCTTATATAGGATTTCTCAAGGAACTCCTAGAGGATACAAGGAGCCTCGTAAACGAAGAGCCTGGGAAGATTCCATGGCATATTCGTTGGTGGAGGTAACAGCCATGGGAGGTGGAAAGCCAGCAGCCAGCAGTCTGAGAAATGGCTACGCGCCAGCTTCGTGCGCCAGGTAGGTGTGCCAGGTAAGTGTGCCAGCCTAGTGCTCCAGCTAGGTGTGCCACTATAGTGCTCCTGCTCGATGCTCCAGCTAGGTGCTCCACATTAGTGCTCTAACTTGGTGCTCTCCCCTACTTGTCTGGATTTTAATTGGGCTACAGGCCTGCTATAGGTTTGTGGTCGATTTAGCTAATGGGATTCAAGGGTTAGCCATATCCAAAGCAATATCTGGAAAGCTTATCAATGAACCACCTCAAAATCGTGGTGTCTATAGATGCCCCTCCCTGAGCGAGGTCGAGGGACGAAAGGAACCAAGACCGATCCTCAGGGTGAACCAAGACCGATCCTCAGGGTTGACAAGATACCCCCATTTTGAGGTTACAGAAGGATGGTGTTTGTTGTAGGCTGTAAGTCACTTATCTGGTGGATGCACCGAAAGTCATGACTTGTTGCCAAATGCAAATGCAAATGCAAAATACGTGCAACTGCTGATCTAAATGCTAGGGATGTGATGCCAATGCGAAAAAAAATGCAAGAGCCGATCTGAAAGCCGATGCAAAATCGATGTGAATGCAAAGTAGGTGCCTGTAAGGCGATGCAATGCTAGTGCTAGTGCTAAAGAAACATGGCAAAAACAAAGAAATCCTGTGCACTGATTGGGATCAGTGGTAGGAAAATGATAAGTTGTCGGACTCATCAGCCGGATTATTGAGGTTATCAACCTAAAGAGGCGGGATATGAAAAGTCAAACAAGTCTTGTCATACCGATCGCTAGACAGTATGACGGTCGTCAACCGAGTAGTTGGGGATACCAACCCAAGGGGAAGAGGGGCATGACAAACATACCATCTGTCAAGCGAAGTAGAAAACCCTGTCCGCATGGACCAAGGGTGAACAAAGAGATTTCGTGCCTGCGAAAACTCGGAAGAGAAGAGAGAAAAAAAGGATCTTAACCACCCGGTCAGAGGGTCAAACAACTGGATTCCGCACCCGTGAAAACCCAGAAGAGGAAGGATAAGGACCTTGACTGCCCGGTCAAAAGGTGAAGCAGCTGGATTTCCTGCCCGGGGAAATCCGAGAGAAGGGCTTGGACCTTGACCATCCAGTCAAAAAGGTCAAGTCGCCGGATTTCCTGCCCAAGGAAATCTGAGAGAAGGGCTAGGACCCTGACCATCTGGTCAAAAGGTCAAGCCGCAGGATTTCTTGCCCAAGGTAATCCGAAAGAAACCAAAGACTTCGACTGCCTGATCAATGTCAACAAGCTGAATTTTGCGCCCGCGAAAATCCAGGTGAGGCAAATGACATTGACCGCCCGGTCATAGTCAATAGGCTGGATTCCGTGCCCGCGAAAATTCAAAAGGAGCAAAGGACATTGACCACCTGGTCAAAGTCAACATGTTGGATTCCGCGCCCGTGAAAATCTAAAAGGGGCAAATGACGTTGACCGCCCGGTCAAAGTCAGCAAGCTGGATTCCGCACCTGTGAAAATCTAAAAGGGGTAAATGACGTTGACCGGCCGGTCAAAGTCTGCAAGCTGGATTCCGTGCCCGTGAAAATCCAAAAGGGACAAATGACGTCGACCGCCCGGTCAAAGTCAGTAAGCTGGATTCTATGCCCGTAAAAATCCAAAAGGGGCAAATGACGTTGACCGCTCGGTCAAAATCTGCAAGTTGGATTTCGAGCCTGTGAAAATAAGAAAGGGGCAAATGACGTTGACCACCTGGTCAAAGTCAACAGGCTGGATTTCGCGCTCGCGAAAATCCAAACGGAAGAGGTAGAAGGATCTTGTCCGCTCGGAAGGTGAACCCTAAAAACCAAAATGATAATTCCTGGATTGTTCCCTAGGAAAAAAATGGCAATGGTGTCCCAAAGGGCAGAACTGTAAATATGCTGGCTGCTGATGCTGTGGTGCAGAAACTGGCACTCTTGCGGAGATGTACGTTCAGTCTCTTCTCAGTGGAATTTTCACCAAAAGTGGCACTGTTTACAGAAGGTGAAGACTTACTTGCAAATGTCCTAAACTTGACGGTTTTTTTTGCAATTTTCCCAATCACGACTGTCTTCTGATTGCTAGATTCGAGATTCTGTTGTATTTGAACAAATGTCTGCTTTAAACAAAATTTCCTGCATCCTTTGTGGACTAATCTACAAATTTTGCGAAACGTAGGGTTTTTTTTTGCAAATTTCCCCATCTAGTGCATTTTGTGGGCCATGTGCTTGACACTGTACATTCTGCTCTTGGAGTGTAGGCTGTGAAGTGCTAGGGGCTGAAACGCAATTTCCACCGCCATTTTGCATACTGAACCTTGACTATTAAATTATTTATAAGTGGGTCCTAGTGGATAACTGTCATAATTGTCAAGGAACATTCCTCACTTCTCCCTGTTTACTGGAACTGCAAGGGTGCTTGTGCTGCTTAACTTTTCTCCAAGGTTTTTGCTATTATTTCATTACCATCCAAAGTAACATGTATACATATATATTTTTATTTTCCTCTTTTAATGTGCATGACCCTTCTTCTTCTTTTCCTCTCCACACGAAAACCATTTTCCCCTTCTTTTCTCTTCATCTCTTCTCCACTCTCCCCTCCTCCTCTCTTCGTCTCCCCTTCACTTCTCAGCGGTGGCGCGCAGGAGGTGCGCTGACGAGGTGCTCCTGGCTGGTGCAGGGATCTGGCGCGTCAGTGAGGTGCGACAAGGTACGACAGCGGCTGATCGACGACATCATGGACGGCGGCGACACGGACCGAACCCTTCAAGACTGGCTGGAAAAAGGATCGTCGGCGGAGGTAATCTCGAGTTCCCATCTTGATTTTGCTTTGTGCTTGTCTACCCTCCTCTATTTTACTTTGCTTGCATCCTCTTTTGGACGGCCGGCGGCAAGGTGGGTTCTAGCGGGTTTATGGGTTGGCCATGGAGGCGTGGGTTGCGGGGATGACTGTGGCATGGTGGAGGTGGAACGGATCGTCAGCGGTGGAGGTGGAGTGGGCAAGCACCGGAGTAGCTCGGCGGGAGGTGGGTTCCGGCAGGCGGTGCTGGTTTTTTTGGGTTCGACGGGTGAGACCACCGAACCTATAAACACCAGCACCGCCTGCCGGAACCCACCTCCCGCCGAGCTACTCCGGTGACCGCCAACGGCAGTTGCGGGTTGAGGGTATCAGTCGCCGTTCTGGCGAAAGGGGCTGCGGTGGTGGTCGTGACGGGTTGGCCGTGTGCTGGTGGCGGGTTGGTGGTTATGGTCATCGGCGGTGGAAGGTGGGTTGGTCGTGGTGATTCATGGTTGGGGTATATACAAAGAAGGTTTACTGTTGTTTATGCCATACATTGATTGATTGAATGCCGTGCTGCCATAAGTTGAATCACTTTAAATTATTTGCTGAACCATGCTTAAGAAAGATGATAGCTTTTGCAGAATGTGCCATTCTCGCGTGTTTTAGCAAGAAAATATTGCCCCATAATTCGCACATTTCCATGTAATGTTGAGTTGTGACTATATGCCTGTGTTATCTACATTTCTGCCACCATATGCCATAATACTTTATTAAAATGCCATGCCCCTTCTATTTCGCCTGTTTTTTTGTCTACAATACAATGCCTGACTCTATTTTAGATTTCGTATGTCATTGTCTTGCCTTTGCTTTAGCTTCAATGAGGTCTTCACCCTTTTTGTAGGACGATCCAACTCCTGAAGAGGGGACCCCACAGTCCTCTCGGGGTACACCATCTAGCTCTCACTTTCGGCGGCGAGGTAGTTCTTCGAAGTCATGTGCCTCCAGCAGTTCAACTCCTACCGTCCCTATTGAGGTATGTCCCAAAATTGGAAGAAAAAAGTGCATATAAATCTGGAGCCTTATTTGACAAATGCATTTTTAGGAATCTGGCAACTTCGAGGGGCGGCTGCTAAGTGACCACCACCTCTGCGAGGGTCCTGGTTTTGGGGTAATTTTCTCGCTTTGACGAGCTTTAATTATAACCTGCCATTGACTTGGCATTAATTCTGTTCTCTACATTTTAGGATGGGGATGCGAATCGGATTATACGGTGCCACTGGGGCCCAATGCTTGACTGCTTTCATCGTCTACTGGATTTTCTGCAAGACTTCCTCCTTCACCGATCCCCATTCGGCGGTTTGCTTCGCGTACCCATTATACATGGCCATTATAACTTCTTCTGGGCTTTGGTGGAAAGGTGGAGGTTTAAGACGCACACTTTTCACTTTCCATTCGGAGAGTTGACCGTCCTGCTTGATCAGTGGGCTCTGCTGACGGGTCATCCCTTTGGCGATGAGCCGATTGTAGGTGAGACTACCCATGGCTTGCACCTTGCTCCTGCACACTTGGGCCATGTTCCTCCAAAAATGGCAGGTTTACTTTCCTTTTTTGCTGACCCCCTTTTATTTTCCCTATATAATCTCGCTTTCAGCGAGATGCTGCCGTCTTTTTTGAAAAAACGACATTGGATCCTTGCTTCTAGCTGTCTTCTTGATCTTTTCTGAGGACCGGCTGCGCTATACTTCACATCACAATGGTATGTGCTTCTGTATATGTGTTTTCTACTGTTTTTCTATTGGCCTCTTTGTGCTTTGCTACAGATTTTGCATTTTGTAACATTATCCCGGCTCTATGACAAAATATTCTGAATATACCTCTTGATTCTGCATTTACTTCTAGACTATATTCTGCTGGATTGCTTTGTTTACCCCACATTTATGTCAAGTTCTGCCTTCTTACTGCCATATCTGGCCCAAATCTGTGACTGCAGAGTTATCCTACCATGGTGACACCAAAACATTGCTCAGATGCTCTGCGCGGTTGGATTGACGCTTTGACAGCTGCTGACCGCGAACAACTGCGGATCTGGGGCATATCCTCCTCACTTTTAAGTATAGCTAAAGTGGAGGTTAACTGGCATCTGTTATGCACCGTGGCTCGATTTTGGAAACCGGCCTTGCACGTTTTCCGCTTCGGGCAAATAGAAATGATTCTGACTTTGGAGGAGGTCAGACGGATCTGCGACTTGTCGCCATTCATGTCCCCTCCTATCTTTACCTGTCATGACAACTATGTTCATGTTGTGAGCCGACTTACGGGCGTGGCCAGAAGCGTTTGTGAAGAGAAACTTATCTGTAGGGATGGATCTACTACTATGGTGCGCTTGGATTATTTTGATGCGATTATCAATGCCCGCTCCTCTTTAGGCATCCTGTGGCTTCATAGCTTTGTGCTGCGCTTCCTCGGGGAGCTTATCTTTAGCCATGGCCGGATGACTGTGGCTATCGAGGTGGCAGAAATAGCCTGGGCGATAGTTGTTCGCTAGATTGATCTGGCTCCTGTTCTCCTCACGGAAACCTATGTCGATTTGGACCGGGCATTGAAGCGCTCCTGCCATTTCCATGGGTGTGGTGCCTTGGTTCAGGTAAGCAAACCATTTTGTACTTAAATACTCTGCTGTGCTCATCTTAACCATGCAATCCATTTTGCCAGGTTTGGTTTGCTGCTCATATGGGAGTGAAGATTCTGCGCCCTCGGCCTTCTACCTTTGAAGCTTATAGCCGCACTCACCATTTGAGGACACTTCAAGGTGTGCACGAGCTGTGCAGCAAACTGCGGAATCTTACTGAGGATACAGTAACATGGTGCATTATATCCTCGGCGTCGAGAACCTTTACTGCCTTTTCATTGCCAGGGACATGCAGCTTATGGTTCTTCCTGGGTTTACGGGAGGTGTGGAGTATCATCCTGTCCGAGCCCTTCGCCAGTTTGGCTTCTACCAGGACTCTATTGAGCAAAGTCCCTGTCTTGACCGGTACAAGTGGTATATTGTCGGCTCGAATGCGACAACTTCAGAGTTGGCTCGTAAGACGTGTGCTGGCATCAAGTCCTTCGATCTTACCATTAATGAGGGCTCCGGTTGTACAGTGGAGTACGAAGCCGAAATAAGGGAGACATGGTCCATAAGCGAGATTCCGTCTAGTGGCACTTGTTTCACAGGGGCTAGCAGCTCAAAGAAGCCCAGAGTTGATTAGCAATGTGTGTATCAGTGATAGACCATAATAAAAATTGCTTGCATTTATGTCATCTTGACTTGCTTGTATTTGTTCATGTATTTCCAACACTGCTCTCAAGATTAACTGGCATGCCCCTGGTCATAGATTCTTCCAATTAAAGAAGTGACTATCATGCCCCTAGTCAAATGCCTATTTGCCCATACTACGACTCAAAAGGCAGCTGGCATGCCCCTGGTCGGCATACGGCCAAACGCCTTGCAAAGTGATACAAGTATGCTTGACTTGAAATGCTAAATGCTATGCAAAAATGCAATGCGGAGAGAGGATTAATTAATATACTAGTGCCCTCAGCGCCAAGGAAGCCTATTTTGCCTGCTGTAAGAGGTGACACTGTCCTTGACTCATGTGGCACTAACCTAAATACTTAGGTTTTTTTGTGGGTCTCCTTCAGATATTATGGGCTTCATGCCAAATTCTTGGGGTCCTACATCTACTTTTTAACGATTCATATTTCTTTCTTCTCCCTCAAAGGCATGTTGACTTACCTTATTCCTGCTTGGAGGTAAAATACACCTAGGCTGAGGGGGGTAGCTGTTATTTCCTTTGTGCTAAAGGGGTGGCTAATCCCTTTGATCATGTGGGCTTGGTAGGTGCATGCTTCGACTCCGCTCCAAGCTATATGGGAGGAATAGGGTTGTCTTGTATGTCTCTCTTAGTGGAGCTTAGCTTCTGTCTACCACTTCTATCTTCTTATTTTCTTTTTGTGCTCCAAGGTCCATGTTTTTTCTTTATTGCTCACATTCTCTCTAGGCCTAACATTTTTTACTCCCTCTGGAGATATAGGTCCCGTGGGGATTTGTACATTTTGTCCATTTCTCTAAATAATCTCTCCCTCACACCCTAAGTTTCTAGGGTAGTAACACATAAGGAGGAATGGACATGTCTTACGCAGGCAGGCTTCCGATTTTACTCATCGGGCAACGATGATGTTATGCAAAAAGAAAAGGTGCAGGAGATTATTCATGTTATGCTAGGATGCAATAATCTAAAATATTAGTAATCGAAAAGAAGAAGCATGAAAATGCATGGCTCACGGTGCAAGGCTTTAGGATCGACTAGGAGTCACTGGTAGTACTTCTTTAGGTAGGAAGCATTGACAGGCTCTGACTGCTCTCTATGGTCCATGCCTTCAAGAATGATTGCACCTCTGGACAGAGCCTCCCTATCCACAAAGGGTCTGCGCGAGTTAGACCTAAATTTTCCCCGTGCATTGGGCAAATGAATGGCACGCAAAACCAAGTCTCCTGGTTCAAAGCTTCTAGGATGGACTTTCTTTTGAAAGGCTCGGACCACTCTCTTCTGGTAGCACTGGACATGATGCAGAGCTTGTAATCTGTGTTCATCAATCAAATCTAGCTGAACACAGCGATCATGTATCCACTCCGCCTCTTCTAATTTTGCTTCCTTCAAGATTCTTAATGAAGGAATCTCGACTTCAAAGGGAAGGACGACCTCCATGCCATACACCAAAGAGTAAGGTGTTGCTCCTGTTGACGTCCAGACGGAGGTCCTGTAGGCCCATAATGCATAGGGCAGCTTTTCATGCCAATCTTTATGAGTCTCGGCCATCTTCTTCAAGATTTTCACTAGATTCTTATTAGCCGACTCTACTACCCCATTCATCTACGGTCGATAGGGGGAGGATCTGTGATGCCTGATCTTGCAACTTTGGAGGAAATCCTCAACTCTCTTTGCTATGAAATTAGTTTCGTTGTCTGAAATGATAGCAAATGGAACCTCATATCTGGCAACAATATTATTCTTCATGAATTTTTCTGTAATGGCTGCTGTGACTGTCTTGTATGATGCCGCCTTGACCCATTTTGTGAAATAATCGATGGCTACCAGAATGTAACGGTGCCCATTGGATGCAACGGGATGAATGACCCCGATAACATCAATTCCCTAGGTAGAAAATGGCCAGGGTGATGACATGCTATGTAATTGTTGCGGGGGAGCATGTATAAAATTGCCGTGTATCTAGCAGTTATGGCATCTTCAGACAAACTAGCAGTAGTTTGTTTCCATAGTGGACCAGAAATACTCCTGCAACATAATTTTCTTGGCTAGAAGAACCCCATTCATATGTGGGCCATAGGTGCTTGCGTGGACTTTCAACATTAGCATATCCGCCTCCTTTTTGTCTACGCACCTGAGAAGCATCTGGTTATAAGACCTTCTATATAGCTGCCCGGCCCTGAGCACATATTTAGATGCTAACCGTGTCAAAGTCTTCTTGTTTGAAGCAGAAATACCTGGTGGGTAGCTGTCAGACTCCAGAAAAGCTTTAATATCACTATACCAAGGCAGTTCAGCAGATGATGGCGCCTCTTGGATATGCATACAATGTGCTGGCTGTTCAACGCAAGTGACTGAAATGTCTATAGCTTGTGCCTCCAGGTGTGATAACCATGATGCCAGAGTTGCCAGAGCGTCTGCATATGCATTCTTGGCTCGCTTCATGAAGGAAAATTTGACATCCTCAAATTCTTCAGTCAATTTCAGCAAATGTTCATGATATAGTACGAGTTTCTGGTCCTTTGTCTTCCAGTCGCCATTGACTTGCGAAATAACCAGCATTGCGTCACCAAACACGTGGAGTTCTCGGGCGCCTTGGTCCTTTGCTACTTGTAAGCCTAAAATACAGGCCTCATATTCGGCTTCATTATTGGTGCATTCAAATGTTAGCTTCCTCGCAAAGGGAATAAGCTGTCCTTGTGGCGTTGCTAGAACTGCACCGATGCCTCTTCCTCGTTTATTGACTGCACCATCAAAGTACAGACACCATTGATGCTCATTCTGAGGTCCTTCTAGTTCCTCCTCGCCCTATGCAAACAATATATCTTCATCTGGGAACTAAGTCTGCAACGACTGATATTCTAGTAACGGTAACTCGGCCAAGTGATCTGCCATGGCTTGTCCCTTTATGGATTTTTGTGTGACAAAGGTGATATCATATTGGGATAACATCACCTACCATTTGACACATCTGCCCACCAAAGCTGGCTTCTAGAACAGATATTTGATAGGGTCATGCCGACACAACAACAATACTGGATATGCCATCATATAATGCCGGAGGCGCTGCATGGCCCACACCAGAGATAAGTATAAGTAGCCTTCTCTTTACGCCCAGATTCATCATGCTGACCCAGAACTGCGCCCATGGAATGTTGTGTTGTGGAAAGATATAGTAGTAGAGGGCGCCCTGGCGCAGGGGAACTAAAACTGGGGGCTTTACCAGAAGTTGCTTGATTTTATCAAAGGCCGCTTGACATTCATCATTCTAGCAAGTCTGGGCGTTCTTCCTCAGCAGCTTGAATATGGGTTCACATATAGGCGTAAGTTGTGCAATGAACCTGCTGATATATTGTAGTCGGCCTAATAAGCCGCGAATCTCTTTTTCGGTGGTTGGGGGAGGCATATCAACAATAGCCTTGGCTTTGTGGGGGTCCACTTCAATTCCCCTTTGACTAATGATATAACCCAGTAGTTTCCTGGAGGATACCCCAAATACACATTTGTTGGGGTTCAAGCGGAGCTTATACTTTCGCAGGTGCTCAAACAACCTTTTCAGATAGGAGAGATGGTCCTCGGGCTCTTTAGATTTGGCAATCATGTCATCCACGTATACTTCAACCTCTTGATGCATAAGATCGTGGAATAAAGCTGTCATGGCCCTTTGGTATGTTGCACGTGCATTCTTCAACCCGAATGGCATCACTCTGTAACAGAAGACTCCCCATGGAGTGATGAAAGATGTCTTCTCCATATCTTCTTTAGCCATTCTGATCTGGTTGTATCCGGAAAACCTGTCCATAAAGGGCAACATCTTATGCCTTGCAGTGTTGTCTACCAAAATGTCAATGTGAGGGAGTGGGAAATCATCTTTGGGACTTGCTTTATTAAGATCTCGATAATCGATGCACATGCGAACCCACCCATCCTTTTTCAGTACTGGCACCACATTGGCGAGCCATTCAGGATACAACACGACCTTGAGGAAGTTGACTTTGTGCCATTCAGGGTCGCCATCTACGGAGCTTCTACTTGACTGGCTTTGAATTTGGTATTAGTGGCTTTGTATGAACTACCACTTCAATGTCTAATCCCACCATGTCATTATAGCTCCATGCAAAGACATCTACATATTCCTTCAAGAAAGTTATAAACTTTGCCTTTGCTTGTGGTGATAAATTGGCACTGATGCGTGTTTCTTTAATTTCTTCCACCATGCTGATATTGATAAGCTCCATTTCCTCCTTTACGTGAAGATTCGGGCCTTCTGGATCATTGTCATAGAAGGGGGCTTGTGTTGGCTCGTCTTCATAATCTGCTCCATGGACCTTATCCTCTACTTCATTAGCAATTAGCTTTGACAGGATTTCTTTTTCAAATGTCGGGTTTGTTATGTCAACTGAGAAGACCTCTTCTGATTCTGCGCCCTGATGGCGTTTAAGGACTGTCACAGTGATCTTCGTGTTCTTGTATCGGCATTGTGCTACTTCTTCTACTTCCCTGTCTGGATGATCCGAGGAACCGGGAGTCCCTACCTCTGATGTTGATGCCTCCTTATTTTTGTTTTTGGATTTTGATTTTTTTTGGCATTTTCTTTTTTTCTGTTAGCTATACAAAATTCTGCTTGCTGGCAGCTGTTCTGCTGTAGGTTGGTGAGACTACTGCCGCCTGTCCTACTCGTGCTTGATTCAAGGTTTTGATCCTCACCCTCTAGGTGAGGCTTATACTACCCATACCAGCTAGACCCGCCTCTCGACTGACAGGAGATTAACTCCAATGATCTAGCATCCCTTCTGTCTGTCTCGTGCATGACCATAACTGAAACTTGGTCCTGGGGTGGTATTGGTGCTTCTGTTGGTGCTGACGTGGCAACTGCTTTGCCCTTCCTCCTGTGATCATGCTCTGCTAGGTCTTCTGCAAGCATATCCAGCTGCTCCTGAAATAAGAGGTCCAGATCCCTGATGTCATCATCTGAGTTTGCTTCTTGGACCACTATCTGGACTACTGACTTCTCTATCTGTCCACTGTTCTGCATGATCCCTGCTCTATACCCTACTGCTTTAGTCGGCTGCTGTCCTGATATGAATCCTCTAGACAGACCCAAGCTGATGGCGTTGACACTACATATGAACTGTGGTTCGAATCCATGATGCCTGCGCTGATAAAGTTGGATAAATTCCGTGGAATAATCATCTTGGAAGACTTACCATGGCGTTGTGATCTTTTCCTCTGACAACAATGCTCATAACCCAAATCGTCTCGCTCAATCCACTCTTCGGCCTCGATCGTCTCAGCGATTCCTTGGCCATAAAGCCCTAGAGGCAATCCTTTCTCGTATCCCCATTTGCGACACAGGTTGTCGACCATCAAACGGGGGTTGTCAGAAGTGGCCAAATGGCCGGCAAGCTCTGAGGGTGGAATAAAATTAACCGGCACAAACTGGTTAACCCGATAAAGGACATCAGAAGGTTTGGACTCGAAGTGAATGGTATGAGGGGCTAGAGCAGAGACAGATTCAACCCTCTCCATGTCTTCTGCCAGGACGACAACGATATTGTCATCCCCGCATAACTTAATCATACGATGGAGGGTTGAAGGAATGATTTGATGCTTGTGAAGCGAAGGGCGTCCAAGCAACATATTGAAAGAGGGTTGATATCTACGATGTAGAATTCCACGTCGAAGCGAGCAGGGCCTATAGTCAGGGGAATGATCAGGACTCCAAACGCATCATGGTGCGTGTTATCGAAAGCTGTCATCCCTTTCACTGCTGGTGTAATGTCCTCGGACTTGAATTCGATTGCACTTGCTGTGCTCAAGGGGCAGACATTTAGGCCTGCTCCATTGTCCACCAATGTGAGGGGGATGCCGAAACTTCGATACTGCGTAGTGATGAACACGGGGGAATTATGATTGGTGCTAGAGGGAGGTAACTCTAGGATAGAGAAGGAGATAACCTGAGGTGTCGCTATCATTCCTACCATGCTTTTAGGGTAGCCGGCTCTATAGTTTGGGATACACGGGCTGCATGAAAAACTCTAAGGAATGCTTCTCTATGCTCAGCCGATGTATGGATTAGGTCCCAAATGGAAATATCGGCTTTAACCTTCTTAAGTTGGGTAGTGATATCAGCTGAAGGTTGGCTGCTAGTGGTAGGATTGGATGGTGCTATTCTAGGCATAGATGGTTGAGGAGAATGTGCTTGGAATTGGGCAGGGGCTGTTGCTATAGGTGTTGGTGACCTAGATGGCTGGGCTTGTAATTGGTTAGGGGTTAAGGTTGAGGGGTTAGGCCTAGTTGTTGTGAGTTTGTATACTCTGCCCGATCGTGTCACTTCTGCACACATCCCTGTGGCATAATTGTAAGGAACACGATGCGTGTCATGGGTCAGAGTTACAACAACCGGGGGATAGGTTGCTAATTGTACAGGTGCGGTTGAAGGATATGGGCGAGTAGGGGTGTAAACCTGAGGATGATGGGAGTATTGGTGAGGGTACTGGTGGGCCTGAGGGTGTGCTGGCTGGCTTGGCATAGATTGGGGCCAGGCTGCTAAATAGACTGGAGTTAGTGGCTGGGGATATACTACAGGTGGCACCTCAGAGTATTCCGGCTCGACGAAAGGGCGGATCATAAAAATAGATTCCTCGGAATTATCGAGGAAATAACGATACAACTGGTAGGGAAAAGGGGACGACTCATGATGAATCAAGTCGGTTGGGCGGATAAGGGAAGATACAGACTCAGAAGAGGAAGAAGAGAAAGAAGCAGAAGAAACAAAATTGACTCCTGAGGAACCTGGCGCTCCCGGAGATGAATGCTGTGGCAAGGGTTGACTGATTATGCTGGGGTGTGCTGGCTGTGCTGGGGCGGCCACTGGTGTGTGTGCTGGGCCGGCTGCCTGGGTATTAATCACTATGACCCTCTGGTCAATCAAATCCTGGACAGCGTCCCTGAGTGTTAAACGATTATCCGTCGAGTGGCCGGCCACCCGATGAAAATTGCAGAATGCATTGGCATTGTACCAAGCTGGCAGCGGATTAGGCGGAGGGCGTACCTCAGGCAGCCTCAGTAGGGATGCGACTTTGGGAAACACCATGCTCAAAGGCTCCACTAAAGGGGTATAATGGCGCCTGTCACGGCGTTGTCGCTTCGACTATGGATGTGTCAAAGGTGGGTGCGTCCTGGCCGGTGGGTTAGGGTATACTGGTGTGGCAGTGGGGGTAATGTGTGATGCATGCTGTGCTCTAGGTGTAGGCGTGGGTGCATAAACTACTTGGCGCTGCGAGGGCGGGCGGACATTTGCCAGAGCAGTAGGGGATATGATATAGGAAACTGTATTTTTGGAGGGATCCCGCCTCTTGGGTGGGTTGGTGTTGTTGTTGTTGTTGCTGCTAAGGCCACTATGTGAGGCAGTGGCCTGTTTGGCAAATGCAAAGAGTGCTAGAAAACTGCTGCCGCGCAGTGAACTCTCAACATGGGCGCCTTCCCGAAGCAGTGCCGAGAAAGTGGTAACGGGCTGTTTGCTAAGCAGAGCCCCGACTGCTGGCTGTGCTCCTCCGATTATAATCTCGATAGACTCCTTGTCGGAGGGTCTATCTTTGACTTGTGAAGCCAAGGAGCGCCAACGTCCAAGATACTCCCCAAATGTCTCTTGGGGTCTCTGCTTGAGTACGACTAAGTCCTCCCGCTTGGGGACTAAGTCAAGGTTAAAGGAATATTACTCTAGGTATGCCTATGTAAGGTCGTCCCAAGTCTTGATGGTGGCCATGTTGAGGGAAGTGAACCACTTCAACGCGGGCCCCGTAAGACTCTTTTGGTACAGGCAGATTAACAACCTTTCATCAGCTTGAAGCTGGGCGAGGTCTCCGTAATAGGCTTTGAGGTGGACAATTGGGTAGCCTCTACCATTGTATTTTTCAAATTCCGGAATATGAAAATTCGGGGGGAGAGTCGCCTCTGGGAAATAACAGAGGTCCCAAAATTGGTAGGACTGGCGGTCCCCACCCTGCACTTGTTGGAGAGTGCGCTCCAGGTCATTTACTCTCGCGAGGAGAGCATCTGGAGCTGCTACAACTGTGGATTGTGCAGTAGAGGCGGGTACCGCGTACACTGTATGGGTTGCCCCTAAGGGTTCCTCCAAATCCACCATTCCACCGTCTGGTGCCACGACAGGATGGCTTGTGTACCCGTGCATGGGTGCAGTGTGTTATGGGATAAAGGATGAACCTTGTGTGTGATAAAAGGGTGAGGACAATGTAGGGAGTGGTGCAACAAGTGGTGCAGAGTGTGGGAGCAAGAGCTGTTGGACCAGGATGGTCTCCGGTACAATGCTCACGGATGGCTGTGCTCCCGCTGGACTAGGGGGCTGTCCACCAGATAGGAGAGATGCACGCTGTGGTGGGTGCTGTGTGGGTGTAACAAAAGGTAATGTTGACACCCCTGTCGCTGGAGAGACAAGGGATGGCAACGGCTGTGGAGGGAGTGCTGTGGGTGAAAACTGTGGTCCTAAGGTCGGTTGCACAGGCAACTCGGGAGCCAGGAAAGACAAAGCTGAGAAGGGCTGGAGTGCCAGTGCCAATTCCTGCAATTGCTGGGCGAGGGCCGACATTTGTTGCATCTGCGCAGTCATGGGATCGTCGCTGGTGGCTCCAAAGGATGGAAGCAAAACAGGGGATGAAACAAGAGGCTGAGGTCCTAGTTGTTCGAACTATTGAGTGGCTACTGCAGAGACAACCGTAGTGGGAGGAGGGCTAGTAAACACATAGCCCTAAAGTGAGACAGACTCAACTACTGTGGCCCCTACAACAGGAGAAGACAAGGCAGGTGTTCTTAGAGGCGGGGTTGCCACAGGGACACGGAATTGTGGTGGTGGAGGTCCTCCAGAAGCTAAGGCAAAAGTGGAGGCAGCAGTGATGAATGAAACAGACACAAAGGAAGAGTATCCCGAGACAGGGACCTTTTCCTGGACAGCAAGGGAAAGGGACTTGCTGGCATGCTGGGGCATCGTGGATCGCGAGAGAGTAAGGATCGGACTGCGGCTGGAAAGAAGAGGATGAATCCTAGGACGAGCTATCGTCGGAAGTGACGAATAACTCGGGAGACACGGTCGTGAATAAGGTCGCAAATAGAATTCGCGAAAGGAAAGATCTTGAGCTTAGGCTAAGGAAACTCAAAGATCAGATATCCTATGCACATAAACAAACAAGTTAGAAAAGATGCAAAGTTTATGGTGGTATGAGATGCAAATGAATGCCCCTAGTATGCACTCTCTCACAACCTAGGGGTGTCCTATTAGGCTGTCTACTCCAGGTTCACACAAGGATGAATGGGTCTCCGACTCAAGTTTAGAAAAAATAAGGTCCCCGTTCTAAATCCTGGCCATAGCCTAGGTAGTGAACGTGTGGTGCTTTCGGGGCCTCGTCCTTTGCCAAAGCAGTAGGCTGTACCCTCTTCTACACCGACACGACCCCGAAAAAGTGGGGACAAACCTGATTTTTCATCCCACGCCAAAGCCATAGGATGAGCCACCGAGAAATGTCCTTCGCAGACTATATAGGCGAACCTAGGAGAGGAGAAGATGCATGCCCTATATGATGTATGCAAAGTATGCCTTAAGTTTTTTTACTTGCAAGCTTATTAAACCGTGGGGAAATTTGAAATTTGTCACTAGTTTGCCTGATTTATTGATTTTGGTTTTTAAATTTTCATTAACCAAAAGGGGAGAGCAAACATGTTTCTAATCTCCTATGCATGGCATATACAAGAAGGGAAATAAACATACATTTTAGCCATGAATTATCAAACAGAAGCATGTGGACATTATGTGCAATAGTGGTGACATAGTAAATGTGTAAAAAGGAAACACCCATTATACAAAGTGTAGACACCCCAAATTTCCAATTTTGCAGGATGAGGATGTGGTGGCTGAGCTTGAACCTTGGTTGAGTCCATTTGGGCCCACAAGCCTATTCTAGGCCCATTTAATTCATGGAAACGCAATTGGGCCCATGAAGGCCCACTTAGGCTCGTTAAGCCCTATTTGAGCCCACTTGGGCCCACAAGCCCATTCTAGGCCCATTTAACCTATTTGGGCCCATTTAATTCATTTAAGCCCATTGAAGCCCACTTGGGCCCATGAAGCCCAAAGTCCACAATGGCTCAACCCACATTTGAACTTCTTCCAAAACCAAGCTCATTCATCCTTTTTTATCCAGATTTAAGCCCAATATCATATTTTCCTTCATTGGCCTAAGTTTACACCTAAATATCCAAATTTTATTTCAACCCAACTCATTTCCCCATTGAATTCGTTTTCTTCCCATTTCCACAACAATTCAGCCTGGTCTCATCAAATCAGCTACTGAACCCACTCCACCTTC
>JAMKQA010032004.1:0-15134 GCA_024699735.1 Posidonia australis
TGAAAAACATGTTGTGTGCTACTGAAAACAGGATACTGCGCCTGTTTGGTGCGCCAGACTGGTGCGTCAGTCTGGAGCGCCACCTATGTGCGTCTAGGTGGGCCAGTAATGTATGCAGGGTGTAAAACACAGAAAGCAAAGCAAAGCAATACATCAGAGGGTGCACTCTGGAAAACATGCAATAGAATCATTCTGGAAAAAAAACTCGGAAAGCAAGCTTTGAATGAGTTAAAAGATGTTAATGCAATGCAAATGGACCCTGTGCTCAAGGGCCAATAGCCTCACACAGGTTCCAACCTATTGAAGCTATATGGAAGGTGCAAGATCCAGTTGGGCCACTGGATCATGGACTGATGCACAAGATTCTCACAAAGGAGTAAGGTGCAACCAGTCTACCAGACTTAGCCTGGTGCTGAATAATAAAGCAGCAAGAAGCAAATGGAAAACAGTTTGATCGAAAGCTGAAAACATGCTGGGGCATCTCGGTAAACCAGAGAATCAGTCAGGGGAAAACAATGCTCAAAACTCTGCAATGAAGCCGTGCAAGTATGATGCTAAATGCAAGTGCTCTGATCTCTGACCAGTCTGGTGCGCTTGCTGAGTGCGCCAGATGAGTGCGCGGGTTTGGTGCGACAGTGATGTGCGCCCTAGGGATTTTGGATCAGACTGTGACCTGATCCAGAACCCACCCAGCAGAGATACAAGGGGGATCTAGGCAAGTGCTAAAAGGCTTATGCCATGATAAAAACTGGAAAACATGCTGCGAGTGTAAAAGGTCAAGAATCACCATGAAAACAGAGCATTTGATATCAAGACCAGTGAATGGGTTCGTGCATGGAAAATGAGTGAAATACTCAAAACAAACATGATCTGGATAAAACGAATCAAAACATGTGTAAATGCCGATCAAATGTGCATGCTTCTACGTGCAAGAGCATTCATGATGCATGGTAAAAATATTCAACATGGAACAACAACATATGCAGATTTCATGCTAGAAATGCCAACGTCGATTTGCATGGAAATTATTTGCATAAAAAGTATGATCATGATATCATGAAAAGCATCATAAACATGGAATAAAACAGATCATACGCGAGGCTTTAGCATGTCCTATTCAGTTCTGAAATGGCATTAAAAAAATGGAAGGTAGAATGCCTACCTCACGATGTTCCTTCTTTGCAATAACAGAGATAAGAAAACCTTTGTTGCTTTGGAAGGCTCTGGGATGCAAGAAGGTGCTCCAGGGAACGAAATCAGGCTGCTAGACTGGTGGAGAAGCTCGTGCAGAGGTCGGGTTTTAGAGTAGAAAACGGCTGGGTGCAAGGATTCTTCTCAGAATTCTCAACTCTCAGGATTTTTTGTCTCTCTTTGTGGCTCTGCAAAACGGTGCCTATGGGGGTCCTTTTATAGGGATCTCCCAGGGAGGAGTTACGGGTATAAGGAGGGTCTCGCAGACGAAGAGCTTGGAATATTCCACGGCACATTCGCTGCTGGAGGTAACAGCCAAAGAAGGTGGAAAGCCAGCAGTCGCAGCCTTGTGCGCCAGGGAGGTGCGTTGGATAGGTGCGTCACCTATGTGTGCTAGGGATGTGCGTTAGGTTGATGTGCTAGGTTGGTGTGCTGGCTGGGTGTGCTGGGTTGGTGCTCTGGGTTGGTGCGCTAGGTTGGTGCTCTCCCTTATTGGTCTGGTTTTCTAAATGGGGCTGCAGGCTTTCTACGGGTTTAGGGATTGGTCCAAAGGTCAGCCATATCCAAAGCAACAAATGAGGCCTTATCAATGAACTACCTCAAAATCAGGGTGTCTACAAATATTCTTCTCTCTTGTTAAGTGGGATAACCCTCATTTTACGAGAGATTATACACATTTTACTGTAATTTCTCTCGACCTAATTAAGCAACACGGCACAAAACAATTCCATGATTCATTCAGGGTTCGTTTGGATACCTCCATAAACTGCGGTATTAAATCATTACAAAGTTGTAGAAAATTGTATTTTGTAAAACTAATTTAAGGTGTTTGGATGATCAAAAGAAACCTTATTTTATTTCAAAGTTTATGCATAGAATGTGGTTTCTCTACATGCTCACTATCTTGAGCATCATCTACAACAAGTTGTGGATTCTCAGTTTCTAGTTCTACCTGCTTAGTGACATTCTCCTAAGAACTTGTATCATCAACAGTAATAAAGCCTTCCTTTAGAGAAAGTAGAACTGATTCATGAAAGACCACATTCTTATCAATCAACATTCTAGGTGTCTTTGTGTTAGTACACCACAACCTATAGCCTTTTACATCAGAAGCATAATCCAAGAAAATACATTTTCTAACGCTAGCATTTAATTTTCTATCATCACAATGAGCATAAGCGAGACAGTCAAAAAACTTTAATTTAGAGTAATCAGTGGGTGTACTAGATCATACCTCTTCTGGAGTCTGAAATTCAATAGCTGAGGTCGAAGTTTTATTCACCAAATAACATACAGTAGACATGGTCTCGGCCTAGAACGATTTTGAAAGACCTACATTCAACAGCATGCATCGAGCTCTCTTAACTAGAGTTCTATTGATCCTTTTTGTAATACCATTCTGTTGAAGAGTGTACAGTGTAATACGGTGACGTTCTATGCCTTTGTTTTTGCAAAACTCATCAAACTATGAATTGTAAAATTCCAATCCATTATCTGTTCTAAGCCACTTTATTTTCTTTTTTGCTTGATTCCATTAGAGCTTTCCCCTACTTGAAATATTTCAATCCCTCATCTTTATGTTTTAACATGTAAACCCAGACTTTCCTTGAAAAATCATCTATAAAAGTCAACATGTAACAGACACCTCCAAAAGATGGAACACGAGATGGACCCTATAAATCTGAGTGAACATAATTCAACTTGGCTTTGGTTTTATGGATTCCTGTCTTTAAAGTCATCCTTTTCATCTTCTCAAGTACACAATGCTCACAGAAATCAAACTTACTTGTGTACTGGCCATTGAGGAGTAATCATTTTGTTTAATAAAGTCATCTCCTTCTCACTCATATGTCCTAACCTCAAATGCTACAGTCTTGTTGTATCTTCTTCATGGTTAAGAGATGATGATGTCGTTGATGCACATGAACTTATAACTGTCCTCTCTTGCAAGATATAAAGGTTTCCAACACGTTTGACCTTCATAACTACTAAAGTTTCTTTGGAAACTGTCAATACTCCACCTTCAGTTGAGTATTTCAACTCGTTTGCTTCAAGAATGTCTAAAGAGATGAGATTTTTCTCCAAATCTGAAACATGATGAACATTAGATAGTGTCTTCTACTATGCCATCATGCATCTTAACTTTAACTGTACCTTTTCCAACAGTCTTACATAGTGAATCATTCCTCATGAATATGTCTCCACCTTCTATTGTTTCATAAGTGGAAAACTAATCTCTGTTAGGATACATGTGATCAGTACAATTGGAGTCAAGAATCCATTCATTCTTTTATTTGTTTTCATTTGTGGCCAGAAGAACTAAACTGTTTGAATTTTCATCCACAACATTAGCTTGAGTTGCATCGAGCTTGCCTTGATTCTTGCCATCAGTTTTTTTCTTTTCTTTATTTTGAAGCTTGTAATACTCCTCCAAGATATGACCCTTTTTCTTACAAAAGTTGCAAAACTTGGATTTACCCTTGGATTTAAATCTGGACCTATTCTTGTTACTACTTGATCCTTTTTCCATGATTCATCTCCTTGAGAATAGGACTTCACTATTCACATCTCCTTCTCGGGTTAATTCTTTATCTACCAATTCTTTTAAAAACAGGGATTTTTTTACATCTTCATGAGAGATGGAATCTTTTCCATAGATAAGAGTTGCTGGGATATTCTTGAAAGATGATGGCAATGAGCATAACAATAAAAGAGTTTGGTCCTCATCTTCAATCTCAACATCAACATTCTCTAAATCTATAATAATAAAGGCAAATTCATCCAAATATTGTTTAATAGACGTACCTTCACTCATACGAAGCATAAATAACTTTTGCTTCGAGTGTAAACGACTAGCTAGAGACTTCGTCATATATAAGGATTCCAATTTTCGTCAGGTATTTGTCACGCTTTCCTTATGGACAATCTCGCGCAAAACTTTATTGGATATAGACAACTGGATCAAGGTTAACGCCTTTTCATCAAGTTCTTCCCACTATTCTTCTGTCATAATACTTGACTTCATCTTCTTTCCAAGGATTGCTTTCTTTAACCCGTTCTGGATCAAACAACATCGCATCTTCACTTACCATAGGCCAAAGTTCACATCTCTGTCGAACTTCTCAATTTCGAATTTATTGTTGACATCTTCACACGAACAAACGAACAATCCGAAAGAATCAGACTTTGATATTACTTGTTGGGGATAATAAGAATTTGCATTCGGATTGAAAATATGAATTGTAATACAAACTATTGTTTAAAAAACGTATGGAGAATATGTAGATTTACACAAACCAACAAAAAATCTCGTAGAAGAAGGAAATAAGACAAAAGAGAGAAGAGAAAGAAGAAACACACCAAGAAAATACAAAGATTTACATGATTCGATTGAAACCTATGTCTACAGGTGAAGAGGAGATCAAATCGACTAAATTTTAAGAGTACAATGGTAAATGAAAAGTCTAAGAGAGTTGTAGCTGCGGCCTTCTAAGTTTACAAGTTAAAAAAAAAAGTTACAAAACCTTAAAACACGAACTGTATCTTTATAATCTGCCGCAGACATCTGTTTTTCTTTTGATCTTCGACAATATTTTAACGGACGTTCCCAGCAGATGTCCGTTTTTCTCCTAATTGTTGGAGTGGATTAACGAACGTCCGTCTGACTATTTTTAACCCATTCAAGACACAAAACTTAACAATTCCCAAATCTATTCTCCAAAAGAAAGGACTTTCGATCTTGCTTCTTCTTAAGCTGAGTTGGTAGGCCAAGAGAAAACAGAAGAAATTCTCATCTTTCATTCTTATACTAAGCACGAACACATCTCGTCACGAAACGGCATCCAAAAGTTTCAAGCTTCGGAATCATTATAACTCAAAAGAAAGAGGGAAAACCTTAAAATCGTTTGCTCCACTAAAGAAGCAAAAGCTTAGCAGAATCATTGACAGAATCGATGGAAACAAACTTCGGACATGGAACTATTGACAGTGAGGATCGAGTAGTAACCTGAGGTCTGTGGGGCGGCATCGACTCTAGTGGGGGTGGAAGGAGGAGAAGGATTCGTGGACTCGATCGCCATGCCCGACGATCGCGAAGTGTGCGTATTATTGATTTATCGATGGATGGAGTCGTGCGACCTGGGTAGATTTTTACAGACAAGGAGGAAGACGACGAGAAATTACTGTTATTGTTTTCATGGTTGATTGCAATGAGGGATCATTTTCCATGGGCTTACGACTTAGTCAGCCCATTAGATTTTTTATTGGGAGAATTTTAGGGAATCATACGTTGTTTTTGCCTCTTTGCTTAACTTATATATATATATATATATAAAGGATCGCATCAATAAATAGTGATCCTCATGAGATAAACCGTAAAATATAGATTAACATGGTTATAGATGTTATTTTAAGTCTTGTTTATATTGGTCTACGTAAACTATAAATTGATTCTTGGCCACACACAACCATACATGGGTGGTGGTGGTGGTTTTAGAATTTTTTTTTTAACTAGATCAGATTATGACAATAGATTCATTAGAAACAAAATCTTGAGAATCTTAAAATATACAACTTAGTAGTATAAGATCAGCCCATGAGATGGAGCCGATCGGTCTTAACTGCTGCCATTAAATCAACCAACTTGTCTATGGTCCAGTGGTTGCACCGGAACCCCCTGACCTTCCAACATAAAGAGTCACCACAACATTACAATAGGCGTAGTTTCATCATACAAACACGTTCATCATACAAACACAAATTTCACATAAGCCAGAAGCTGACCTACCCACACTGTTAATGCAGTAGGCCCCATAAGTGCAAGGTATAAACATGAAACATCATGGTAACCACGACATTGCTTGATTCAATGAACCCCCACTAATAACTTGTGAGCTGTATTTAGTCTGGTCAAATCCAAGCTGGCCTTTAAGGAACTCGACAGGACTTTTGTGGTTGGTCTTCCATACGAACCACACCACAATTCCACATAACACACCCCCCACCTCCCTCTTGTCTCTTCCAATCTAAAAAAATTTATCCTCCAAATGATGCGAATTTCTCAAAGCCTTGTATGTGACTGCCGGAGCAAATTCCGATGGATCCGACCGCCAAAGAGCAGGCTGTCGGCGACGGCGACGGCGAGAGCTCTCCCCACACGAAAATTAGGTATGCGTGCATGCATGTTTTTTTTCCTAAATCGAAATTTTATTTTGTTGGAAAGAGATCAGTTTTTAGTTGGTATAGGTTGAAGCTCATAAGCTGTGTTGATGGAGGAACTTCTTAGAAAGTTAAGGAATCGCTTTCGTAGAATCTAATTTTGTTTTTTTTAGGTTATTTGGATTTATGTGGAGACAGATTAGTTGACGGAATCATTGAAAGGTTTAAATTATATATATGAATTTCATATTAGGAGCTGAACTATGACAATGTTTACGTCTGCTTGTGGGTTAATTTGTGGGTGGTTCAGCAATATCTTAGCTCTCAACCGTGTTATGAAACACGACCTCATGCTATTTCTTCATGCGATATGCCAGTAACTTCTACTAAATTTCGAGATCATACACTAATTTTTGTGAGAGTTGGGGTCAGGTTACATGAAAGGTCAAGGAGTACGTAGTTGAAATATTTCTTCCATTAATTCTTCAAGGCAGACAAAACTCTCTCTTGGTCAGTATGAGACGAAGATCAGAGTGATTTACATCAGTTTCTAGGACAAAATGCAATGTGGGATGTCCAATAGCCTCTTTATTTTAGGATCTTTTTTTTTAAATTCTTAAAATTTTCCCTCTTAAAGATAGAAACCAGAACTAATTCCAACTTACCACTCCACTCTTTCCTCCATACCATAACCTTCGAAAGTAAAAGCAATGGAGTATGTGAAGAATGCCAGCCAACATTCCAACTCCACATGCATACCACTTGTTTTGGAAGGAGTAGAAACGGATGTTGATGGGGAAAAAAAAATCAATACATTAATTGTGGTCCTAATCATCGATAAAGTTGACAACGTTCCAACAGAAAGAAAAGGCACTGTCCATCGATCCACATAAATCTTATCCCTTCCTTGTTCATGGCATCCACAACCATTCTCTTGGCTAAGTGTTGACGAGGGAACCAACTTATCCAAACCATCACATTGATAAGGAGTATATGGATTGACCTTACCTTGGTTCTATCATTCTCTTACTATATAAAAATGCACATGAAGCAACTGGATATTTTAGAGACAAGGTGATTAGTATGAAAAGATAACTATTTCATCTATATTTAAGTTCAGCAATTAATGAGATTATTAATTTAAATTTTAAATTGATAAGGGGACATCAAATATTTGAATTTTAACTTATTTAGCGATTATTATAATTCTATTTTACTTTTAAAAATTAGTGTAAATTTTAATCATTAAAATCCTCATCTTCACAAGATTAACTTGTAATTAATTTGAAGGGGTAATTTCAAAACTTCATCGAAAGCGATTGGGAAATGTATTTTGTGTAGATTTTCATTGAATTAATATAATATAAGTTTTTGAAAAAAATGTAAAAAGAATAAACATTATGTAAGACTCATGAAAATTTTGATGATCAACTTGATCATTTAAATTCCTGCATGCACGTTCCTTTCTTAGCTGACCTTAATCAGTTTGTTTTACTGACTATTTCTTAGTTGACCTTAATCAGTTCAAACTATATAGATTGATTTGTATTTTTGTTTCAAATTGAACTAAACCAAACCCCACCCATCCTTATTTGGGATGTCCAATAGCCTCTTTATTTTAGGACTTTAAAAAAAAAATCTTGGATTTTTCCCTCTTAAAGATAGAAACCGGAACTGCTACCAATTTATCACTTCACTATTTCCTCCATGCCATAACCTTCAAAAGTAAAAGCAATGGAGTATCTGAAGAATGCCAGCCAGCATTCGAACTCCACATGCATATCACTTGTTTTGGAAGGAGTAGAAACGGATGTTGATGGGAAAAAAGTCAATACATTAATTGTGGTCCTAATCATCGATAATGTTGACAATGTTTCAACAGGAAGAAAAGACATTGTCCATCGATCCACATAAATCTTATCCCTTCCTTGTTCATGGCATCCACAACCATTCTCTTGGCTAAGTGTTGACGAGGGAACCAACTTATCCAAACCATCACATTGATAAGGCGTATATGGATTGACCTTACCTTGGTTCTATCATTCTCTTTCTATATAAAAATGCACATGAAAAGATAACTATTTCATCTATATTTAAGTTCAGCAATTAATGAGATTATTGATTTAAATTTTAAATTGATAAGGGATCATCAAATATTTGAATTTTAACTTAGGTAACGAATATTATAATTCGGTTTTACTTTTTAAAATCGGTGTAAATTTTAATCATTAGAATGCTCATCTTCACAAGATTAACTTGTAATTAATTTGAAGGGGTAATTTCAAAACTTCATCGAAATCGATAAATGTATTTTGTGTAAATTTTCATTGAATTAATATAATATAAGATTTTGAAAAAAATGTAAAAAAAATACAAGAAATGTCTCCTGTAGGCATGATTCTAAATGTCGATTTCGTGTCGGATTTCGATAAATTTAAAAATAGACACGTGTCGAGAAAATGTCGGTATGTCGGTATCGTGTCGGTGGAAACACGGTAAAAAAAAAAACATTTGTTCAGAAAACTTCCATGTCGATATCATGTTGGAGTCATGTCATAAATTGAAAATAAGACACGTGTCGGTGAAATTTCGGCGACATGCGTAGACATTTGATACCATGCCTGTAGGTGATTATAGAAATTTTTTCTATAGGTGTCTAATTAAAACTATTTGATGAAAATCTTATGGCATTCTTTTCTTCTTTTCTTTATTATCTCCTTTCTCTCTCTCTTCTCCTTCTTCTCTTTCTCCCTACACGATCCTTTCCTTCTTCCTTTCTCTTTGTTGTCACCACCGCCTCTCCTCCCTCTTCCTTTCACTATCGTCGTCGCCTCCCCTTCCTCCTCCTCTCGTTGCCGTTACCGTCACTGACCTCCCTCACCCTCCTCCTTCTTCCCATAGTTGCTGTTATCGTCTCCCGGTCCTTCCTCCTTCTCTTGTGCACCATGCTACTCTCCTCTCATGTACCATACTATACTCTCTCTTCCTCGTCAACCTCCCCCAACCTACTCCCTCCTCACATTGTTACCGTCGTCGCCCCACCGCCCCTTCTCCTCGCCATCCTATAGTGCATGCCTGCAACGATTTTTCAATGCAGGCACCTATAGAAAAAATGAACCCAAAAGAATAAACATTATGCAAGACTCATGAAAATTTTGATGATCAACTTGATCATTTAAATTCCTGCATGCACGTTTCTTTCTTAGCAAACCTTAATCGGTTCGTTTTAGTTTTAGTGACTGTTTATAGAGATCATAATAAAGTTCGCTTATAAAGTCGTAATAAAAACTCAAGGCCCATGGTAGGGTACGATGACATGCAATGAACATAGCTCAGATTAGTCCTATCCATTTGTAGTGGTCCACAAACCATTTCATTGGCTCAGATTAGTCCCATCGGATGTCCTGAATCAATGCCTTGTTGTAGTGGTCCTTAAACCATTTCATTGATGGCTTCTGACTTTTAACTTTTCCATTTATGTTTTTATTCTCCTTAAAAAAATAGAATATTTTATTGGCGATGTAAAGGTGTTAGTTTATTACTAGTAGTCTAGAAAGTTTGAAATCAAATTATTTCGTTGGATATTTTTAAAATATCAAAGAACAATAATTTGGAGTAAGAAAAAGTTGCATCAATAATTGTAAATAAGAAAGAATTAGACAATAGTGCCAAAGAACTTTGTTTCCATCAATAATTAAAAAATCATGCCAAAAGCTTTTAATTGTATGTGAAACACTAAGAAAGAAAGACTTTGTTCATAGATTAGGAGCTACTAAAATATTTTTTATTAATATAGTTATAAAAATTTTAACTTATCAATTTTTTAATAATATTAAAAAATTAATAAGAATTGTTTAACTTTAGAAAATTCAAAATGATTGAAATTAAAATAGGTAAGTTTTATAAGCTTTGGAATTCCATGACAAAAGACAACATTTTATATATCAATTATTTAACGGAATTTATTTGTCATCAAACAGTCAGCAAAATAATTTCATATTTTGACAATCATGTAACTGAGAGGAGCATATCAAATTGATAAATTTTGTTAATCACAATAATTCCATTATTTCCAGTTTTGATATGCTGGTGTGAACTTTTCCACATACGAAGTTGCAAATTTAAAGATAAACTACCCATCAATTGCCACAACGAGAAAAGAATTGGTGAATAAGCTACACAAAACTAAAAGTTTTGTCACAAAGATTTGTCTAACCATGGGATAAAGAGTGATTATCAATTTACACAAGACAAGTCCTATTAGAATGCTTGCATGTTGATTCGTGATCATAACATAATTTTAGTTTTTATGCACTGTAAGAAGTGTGGGTTCTACTTGAAAAACAATTCAAAGAAAAACATAGAACATAGAAGTATGTTGAATGTTTTTTTGTTTCATCCTATTTCCATGTGACAATGGATTATAAGCATCACAAATTCTTGTGGAAGAAATATAACATTTTTTGTAGCCTTTCAAGTTAATAGTCACTGATTTTTCTGTCCTTAAAGGTAAATTATTTTGCTCTCATGTTCCAACAAGCTTAACCATCTCTCGATGCTTAGGTACACGTCCGCATTTGAGCCATCATTAGGTCATCACTAACACCAATCATCGGTATCACACACACATGCGTGCGCGTACGCACATGAGTAGCCAGGCACATGCGTTGCACTATAATTGAACTTTTAAAAGTATTTTTATGAATAAGAATTTATTCTAGAAACAATTATATGTTATTGTATTTAGAAGGAGGGACATTCTATCTAGGTTGTTTAATTAAAAAAAAAAAATAATCCACCAATATGATACACTAATCATTGTAATTCACGACAATTCAAGAGTTTGTTTTTAATTGATATGTAAAGTGGATGAAGCTAGTGGAAACGAAATACCATTGGATTCATATAGTTTATTTCCAAAATTTTGGATTTATTTTTCACTTCAATTAGTTATTAGGTTAACATGAGAACCATTTCTCTTGGTAGGATTTGAAAAACCAATGTTGATGGTTACATGAGGTAAATAAATCATTCCATTTTTCACAACAAATATAAATGTAGATGGAGTAATTCAACTCTGTCAATTAATCATTCATTTGAAGATTATTGGAATCAACACATAACTAATGAAAATTATAAGAAAACTAATTAAATGTTAATGATTCATTGGAATATTATCAAGATTGGCATGAAACAAATGCTGTGATATGGTAACTAAAATAATTTAATCAATTTTATAAGAAAATTTGATATTTATTTCAATTTACAAGAAAATGTAACAATATTTAAATAAATAATATAAAATCATCAAAGAAGTGAAGTTTATTATCCATATTAATGTGGTGTTTAGACTTAAGTGGTATGCTTCTCCATCCATCTCAAAGTGAGAATTGTAATGATTATATAGATATAGATGTAAAACTTATGTCCATATTTATTTAATAATAGAAGAATATGAGTCTTTTCATCTCCCTAGTTATTCCTACTAACGGAAACACAAAAGAAGTTCAACTCACTGATGTGTATAACTTCTCCAACGTACTCAAAAAAAAGTTCAACAAAAAGGAAACACAAAAGAGACTAGAAGTTGTAACATCAAAAACTTATTACATATATATAACTGCTATTAATTTGTATAAATTTGAATATTTAAAAATATGATTAAAGATTTTCCCATGCCTTGTTGGATTATCTAAATGAAACAAAAAACCTGACATGTCAATATTGAAATATTAATTAGATTATTGGAGACATGACATGTATGAACGCTTATTTATCATTTTATTTGTACAATCAATAAATTTGTTTGTTTATTTATGTGGATATTTAAGTTTTTTTTATAAATGTTTAAGTTTATTATTTTACATTCATAATTAACAATATTGTTTGATTATCGGTAAATGAATATAATTAATTGCAAAGAGAATAATCTCTTACTTGAGCATTTACAAGTCATATTGACATTAACTTGCCATGAGGGTTTTTTTTTAAGTTTTGCACTCATTAAGATTCAAACTCATAATTCTCCAGCTGAAGTAATAGTCGCATACCGAATGAGCTATGTTTTGTTCAATACCTGCCATGAGGGTCATTACATGGTATTCTTTGATTTAATATAAATGAAGAAAGTGTCACATACCATGTCATGTGGCATATTCTTGACAAACATTGCAAAGATGTAACATACTCTCAAGTTACTTTCAAGTCAAACTATTACTTTTTAAAATAGTACAGTTACAATACAATGTGATGAGATGTTGGTTTTTGTAGTTGGATACATACATCCCCTTTTGGAGAGGTTGTGGGATACGTACAAACTTATCAATGTTAGATGCAATGCCTTACAAACTTGTGAGATTGCATTATCTTTTCAGTAAAATAGAAAATTTAAAACATCATGGAGCATGATAGTTCATGGTTCTCGTAGTCAAATGGGATTTGATATCAAATACCCAAAACATTACCAATCTACTATTTCATTCACTTCTCGTTGACCGTGAATTATGTTTGGATCGTTGTTGTTGGGCATTGTTGGAATAGGAATGTAAGATCCAACAAGTAATGTACTTGTTACTTTTATAGAACAAATTTTGTTCTCCATTGGGTGGAACGTTCATTGTAGCATTCAAATAAGTTGATTTCAATACATGTGACAAGGCATACTTTTCGACCAATGTTACATGACTTTTTATTTGTTTGTGTTGGTGGTTGTAAACATGAAAAATCTCATGTGTTGGTGCACGAGTGGGTTACATTGACAATCCAAATGCAAAATCGGTAGAAGAAAGGAAATCAAGACTGAAAACATTGAAAAAGGGAGTTGCTACTTAATTTATTGAAAACATAGAAAGATTAGAAAAATCATGATAAAAAAAAAGAAAACAAAGAATGATTCCGACAAAAAAAGGAATCAAGAGGTTATCACAATCAATGAGCAGATAAGTATTCCAAGAATACATGAAGAGGGTGTTACGCCTCCCCATGTGCCTGAGTCGAATGACTCGGCCTCTGACATTTGGTCACTCACGATAATAACAAACTATTCAAGTTAAGAGAAGTGGGAAAAAAAACATAAAAACAGGACAAATGCATTGTATGCTGAAAGATGAAGACTTATAACTTCCAAAACTAAGATAATAAGTATGCAAATAATGATGACCAACTAACATAAAAACATAGATGGAACTTATGATGACCAAACTAGATTATCATTCATCTAATCCTCTTCCATTTGATTTCTCAATTGATTCTTCACAATATCCAATGCAGAGAATTGCAGAGAAAAACCTCTCAACTGATGTTGTTGCAATTGATAGGTCATTGCCAACTTGAGTAGCAAATAAACAAAAAGATATGAAACATTCTTTTTCTTCTCTACTTTTTTCTTTGCTAAGATACCAAGACCTTCTAATTAACAAAAATCTTTCATTAAATGCATCTCATCCATGCATATTTCAAACTTGTCATGAAGTACTCCACAGTTGAATCTACCATACAACTAGGGAGTCCCTCTCACATCAGAACCATTCAACTCACCATGCAACTATACAACCAGAAGAAGAGAGACACCCTTATTAGTGTTTATCTCCGGCAAACTAAATATATAGTCAATGCATTCAATGTTGTTCGGTAGCCTATTAACCCATTGGCCCTCACCTATATTTGCCTTTGGGGACTCCCTTTCACACTAAAATCATTCAACTCACCATGCAACTGTACAACCTGAAGAAAGGAGACACCCTTATTAGTGTTATCTCCGACGAACTAAATATATAGTCGATGCATTTGTCGTTGTCCAGTAGCCTATTACCGTACTAGCCCCCACCTATATCCACCCCTTGGGACTCCCTCTCATACCAGAATCATTCAACTCACCATGCAACTATACAACCAAAAGAAATGAGACACCCTTATTAGTATTTATCTCCGGCAAACTAAATATATAGTCGATGCATTCGACGTTGTTCGGTAGCCTATTACTTCGGCAAATTTCAATGCCATTGTTTTTAACAATCTCGATGCAGATTATGGTGATATGGTCTCTACCTTGTCTACTCATGTTGAACCAGTAGCTTGAATTTTCTTGAGCTCCTCAACATTTTACTCTCACATGAGATACATCTCAACATACAACAATTAAGCTGTGTTGGGTGCTTTCCTACCCACACCAAACAGCACAATTGTCATTCCTCCACCTCAAGCTAACCTTGCTCAAAGTAGTGGTTTCAACCCTAGTTGAGGACAACCAAAAGGCAACTGCGATCATGGTGGTTGTGGACGTGGTCGTAACAACGACTACAACTCTGCATGTCGTGACCCATGTCAAGTTTGCAAAGTTCACGGTCACAGCCCGTATTGGTGCCGATATCACCATCAGGGTGCACCCTCACCACCACTAGCTATCTTTGTTGCGTTGCCTCCACGACCTAGGGTATCGAATTATCTTCCATCGCAGCCTACACCACCAACTTCAGATTGATGATTTTTTTATATTATGATTTTTTAAATTTTAGTTCTTCTTCGACTCTCTTATTATTATTATTATATTATTTGAAGTTTACATTTAATTTTTCTCTCCTACCTTAAATCAATTTTTTCCCCTATTTTATTAATCTATAATTACTCTATGATACGTTAGTTTGATTCCTAACTACTCTTTTCTTTCATTATTTTGAATCTTAAATTTATTTTTACCAAAACTTCGTCAGGAAGATAAAAATCTCTCTTAATATTTTTAAAATTCAAATTTATTTTTATAATTTTAATTATACAATTATATATATATA